>OU343160.1:133162423-133361964 GCA_910595825.1 Philhelius pedissequus
TTGTTGCTCTGATTTTGGTGCTGATGCTGTTGTTGTTGCTGCTGATGACGTTGTTGTTGTTGTCGTTGTTCCCCAGGCAGGCTTCATGTCCTATAGCTGTAGTTACAGCCTGGTCTTTTTCACAGCCAAATGCGTTCGGTCTAAACCTCGCAAGGACTTACGCTTGTAGGACTCCTAACACTTACACTTTTTTCACTTTTTTTTTTGTGTTTTGTTTGCACGCCTCAGAAGATCGGGCTTCTGTAATGGTATGAGATATGATTCAATGGATAATCGGAACTATACCACCGCTGCCACCAAATGTAACGAGAACGCGCCGTGCTTCCTTAGAGATTAGGGAAGTGCGTGTATCGGAAAGTTTTGAGAAAATAAGATTTAGTTTTTCTTTATTTATTTAATGTTTATTAGGCCCGCTGTCTTAATTCTAGTCTGCGACCTTTAGAGTAATGGTTTATTATTTTGGTATAATTATTTGAGTAAAAGGCCCCATGTCTCGGTGCTAGGATGCGACCTTTACTTTTCAATTTCTCAGATTAACTCTGACTCTTCAATGATTGAGGGGCGATATTTATACCCTCAAATCCAACAAACTCCATGCCCACCACGCATTCCCAACCTCATAAGGGAAAACTGCATTTTAACACTTTTCCCAAGCAACGCACCAATCATCATTTTAATCATTTCGTCACCAAGAATAGCCACGCTTGCATCGCCCAATATAGTACAATGTACCTCCGCCTTTCATCGACTATGATATTGGTCAAGCACTCTAGATACAGTTTAGTGTACCTACGCCTTGACAGAACCATAACATACGATGTTTACTACACTCACACTGTGTGCAGTGCCGCTTGCCCTTGACCTTGGATTTTAATACTTATGTATCCATTGTTATTGTCATAGAGGCGCTATCGAGTCATAAGTAAATATATTATACGCGATATACTACGGGCACTTGACTACAGAATGAGTGTGACGTAAAAGGCAACTTTATGAGAAATGTATCCATAGGTATACAAACGAATGCAATGGGAATACCATATTGTGTACAAAAATAAATAAAGAATATGATTGTGTGAGTATGGGAAAGAAGATTGTTCTAGGAGAGGCGAGGTTGTGGTGTGTAGTGTGGTCACTACATGTCATTATTTGTACTTAATAACTGGTATCCATATATTCACGGATCACCAGCCATTTCGCTATGCCCGATAAGAATCCTAATCCAATGATGAAAAGATGGCGTGCGTTTGATGAAGAATTTGCCCCAAAATTTTTCCATAAACCAGGAAAAGAAAATAAAGTGGCAGATGCCCTTTCAAGAAAATACGTTAATAATAACTTACAACGTCACAAACAAGAAATACGGTTCATAGTGAAATTTCATTAACAAACTTTATCAAAACCACGCAGTACCCAGTAAATCAGTTTAGTCAGCTGATATAAGCGAAAGCAAACAATTTAAACAAACAAACGAATGTTATGTTTCAAAGGTTTGTGCGCAATACAATAAATTTTGATTCCGTTGAAAGCTTAATTGCGTTTTGAAATAACATCGTAAGCCATAAGGTTAGGAATGCTATTTGTTGTTGCCCACCAAAATTGGCGCAAATACAAAATACTTTACCACAGGAATATCCTGGTACCAAATTCTTAAACACACAGAAATTAGTAATCGATTTGACAAATAAAAACGATCAGCTAGAAGTTTCAACAACGGAACACAATCGTGCTCATAGATCCTTACAAGGAAAACTTTCATCAGATTATAGAAGACTCCTATTTCCCTGATCTTAGAAAAGTCTTAAAATCAATAGTTAAAAATTGTAAGATGTGTTTGGAAAATAAATATCAAAGAAAACCTCCTAAGCCAAAAATTGGCAAAACACCCGTTGTTGGAGTCGAAAATTGAGGCAATAAATTTAATTGCCGACACAATTTTTAAGAGCAACAAGTATAATATATTTAATTCAGTTATTACACGTTGAGACGCTTTAAAACAATTTATGTTGCTACCGCATTTAAGTTTTATCGACTGTTATTACAGCAATTGTAATTGCTGTTGTTACAGCAATTTTCTTTCATTGAAAGCTATGTACATAATCAAATTTAAAGAATATAGTTTTACGTAGATCAGTTATAAAGCGGAATAGCAAATAAAGTAAAGTTAAACAGGGTGGTTAAATTCAAAGTAATTAATGATAATTTATGATTTATGAAATTTAAATATTTTATGATTTTGAATTTATAATATAAACGGCGGTAACATTCTCCCCCTCGTAAGCGAGCTACGAAGCTTACTCAATTTCAGCTTTACCGACGCCGTCTAGGACAGCAATCTTACTCGCAGGTCGCTCTAGCATGCCAGTCTGAGTTCGCACCATCACACTTCGCACTTGTCCGTCCTTCGCAGTTACTACGCTTTCAATGATCCCCTTTGGCCAGCTGTTTCGGGGTAGGTTTTCGTCCACGACAACTACAACGTTACCAGGAGCTATAGGAGGCTGTTTTACGAACCACTTACCTCGACGTGCAAGTATAGGCGTGTAGTCTTTTATCCATCTCTGCCAAAATTCATCAGCAAACACTTGTATTTTGTGCCAACGTTGTCGTAAATCTGCGTTGTCTTTACAAATAGGCTTGTATCCAATTGATGAGCCTAATATAACGTGGTTTGGTGTGATGGCTTCGTCGTCACAGGATTCTAGCGACACAAATGTTAGCGCACGGCAGTTTAGCAGTTTATTAAGAATTCCACCTCCCATAGTGCACTTCTCAGGCTTTCGTCGTTGAAGTTGATTGGATCCATTCTATATGGGATGGTCTTGATGGATTGGACAAGCCTTTCCCAGGCCCCTACCATATGTGGTGCCGCCGGCGGGTTGAACTTCCATTTAATTCCATCATACTTCGAAGCGATCGTTGAATAGTTGATGTTTTTGTGCTCGTGACATAAGATCTTCTCTGAGGCTTTGACATTTGTGCCATTGTCACTATAAATTTCTCTAGGCACTCCACGACGGGATATAAAATTTCTTATGCACATAATACAGGAACTGGTGTCTAGGCTATGTGCTACCTCTATATAGATGGCGCGTACAGTGAGGCAAGTAAATATTACGCCACATCTCTTATCGCGTCTTCGGCCAATAATCGTAGAAATCGGGCCAAAATAATCGATGCCGACGAATGTAAAGGGACGCTCGAACACTGCCAACCTGGCGGCAGGCAAGATAGCCATTTGTGGAACTGCAGGTGTTGTATAGTAATTTTTACATCGTTGGCATCTTTTCCGTACTGATTTGTATAGCACTCGAAGTCTCGGAATGTAGAACCTACCACGTACTTTGTTAATTATAGTCTCATGTGATACGTGGTGGTGGTTTTCATGGTAGAATCGTACGATAAGAAATGTCACGTGATGGTTTTTCGGTAAGACGATAGCATCTGGGCTATTGTTCAAATTCTGTGCCCTACTCGGTGTTCTCAAGATACCAGAATCATCTAAGTAAATATTTAACGATATTAGTTTTGAATTTAACTTAATACTCTTACCCCTTGCTAGGTTTGTTATTTCTTGCCTGTATTCCTGCATCTGTGCACATCTGTATAGCTGGACTTTGGCATTTTGAAGCATTTCCTTTTCTTCACGACAGCCTTCAGTTTCTGGATATATAGCTGGAACTTAGCTAGTGCATGGTAAAGTCGCCTGCAATCAGAGAAGTATCGGACATTCATGTTAAATGCAGATAGTACACTTCTTACAGTTGTGTGTGTGTGAAGTAGGTGATGTCTTAGTTCTGTTGTATCGGCAGGTCCCAAGTCATCGCATTTTGGCCAATCCTCAGCTTCAGAAGTCAGAAAGTTCGGGCCAGTTAACCACGACTCGATATCTAACTGCGATGATACTTTTGTGGCAAGATCAGCTGTGTTCAGTTTTGATGGCACCCATTTCCACTCTGTGATGTTTGATTGCTCCAATATTTCACCCACTCGAAACATAATGAACTGTTGAAGTTTCCTGGGGTCCATTCGCAACCACTTCAGAACCGTTTTTGAATCGGACCACCAAAATCTCGAACTAATTGGTATACGTTGAACTTCGTGTATCATGGCAGACAATCTTATGCCTAATACGGCTGCTTGGAGCTCAAGTCTCGGGGTTGAGACTGGTTTGATAGGAGCTACTTTTGATTTTGAGGCTACTAGTGTAATGGAAACTTTGTCTCCGCATTTCACCCGCAGGTACCATACAGTAGCGTAAGCGTGCTCTCCGGCATCGACGAAAGTATGTAACTGAACATTCTCAGCGTTGGCCAGTAGTCGACTGTAGCAGCGGGGAATTTCAATTGACTTCACTGTCGGTATCAATGATTTGCAATACAGCCACTTAGAGTACAGGGCTTCAGAAAGCTCATCATCCCATTTAATCTCGGAACGCCAGACTTCTTGTAAAAGAATTTTCAACCCGATGGTAAAGCAAGCGATAAAACCAAGAGGATCAAATATTGAATTGAGCACCTTTAGAGTCTCTCGTTTGGTTGGTCTTACTGGATCATCTAATACATCGCGCTTCAGTCGAGCGAATCTAAAAGTATATTTAAAGACATCGTTATTAGGATCCCAATACATACCAAGAACTTTTTCGGGAGATCCTAACGTCTTATTGGCTTGTACAGTTGAACTTTTGCTATTGAGCTGATCAAAGACCACAGAAGAGTTCGAGGCCCAGTTGCGTATGTTAAACCCAGCTGACGAGTGAATGGCTTTTACTTCACTTGCCAGACGCAGGGCATCCTGCATCGTATCCACGCTATCGATAAAGTCGTCCACGTAGTGGTGGTTTTTGATAGCTTCCACAGCTCGGGGGTATTGTTGCTCAAACTGTTAAGCGTTTTTCATTCGTATATAATTTGCAATACAGGGGGCACAATTCATCCCAAACGTCAAAGCACTCATTACGTAACAGCTAGGTTGATGAGATGGATCATCCTTGCCCCACCATAAGAATCGCTGCACATTCATATCCGCATCTCTTACCTTGATCTGGTGGAACATTTCGGCAATGTCACCACTAATTGCCACCTGGCCAATTCTGAAGGCTAGCAAAACCGCAACTAGAGGCGTCAAATGGTCCGGTCCACTTAGAATGAAATCATTCAGGGAAAGACCGTTGGATTTAGCGGCTGCGTCCCAAACAATTCGGACTCTATTCGGCTTATTAGGATTTACGGTGACAAAAATGGGCAAATACCATACTGGGTTATTATCCACAGCTATTTCCCTCGCATTCAGCTTTCTTGCATAGCCCTTCACCAACAGGTTGTCTATCTCAGCTTGCATCGTGTTCTTAAGCTTTATATCACGTTTGAATTTCCTGTCGAGGCACATGAGCCGGTTGAATGCGGTTTTATAGCTGTCGGGCATTTTCTGATTGTCCTGTCGCCAAGGCAATCCAACCTCGTACCTGTTCTTCAACGGCTTGCATGTAGTCTCCAATATCTGCAGCGCTCTTTCGTCTTCTTGTGAGCGTATGGTGATTGATGATTATTCCAACACAAAATAGGCTTTTACTGCTTCATGCAACTCATTCGAACGACGGTCACAGTCACATGAATGAATATTGAGGCGACAAACCCGATGACGATTGGCTACACACCCTTGTAAAGCCCATCCTAATCGGGTTTTTGTTGCGATTGGCTGGTTCCAAGAATCTTCACGAACTTTGAGGGGTACTGCTAGCTTCCAGTTGTCTACGCCGATAAGAATTGTTGGACGTGCATCCTTGTATGACTGGATTGGTAAGCCGGCCAAATAAGGGTAGCCTTGAGCGATTCTATTCATATCCAATGATTGTGTTGGAAGTGAAAAGTTTTGCACTGTATGAACATCGATCAAAGTATATTTGGCGTTGTTTCCCTTGCTTGAAATTTGGATCGCAGCTCGCATTAAGGTTTCTTCTGCACGTGTTGTGTCACCAGTCCAGCGTAAACATAGAGGCTCACTAACTCCAGCCAGACCTAAAGCATCAAAAATTTGTCTTTCCATCAGAGTTACTGATGAACCTTCATCTAGAAAAGCAAAGGTGTCTATAAATGTATTCTTAGAATGAAGGCGAATCGGAATGATACGAAAGTAGGGTTTTTCCCTTTCGTCGGCGTCAGGGTGAGTGTTAACATTTAGAGCTTCACTCGGATTCTTCGAAATTCCAATTGCACTTACTTAGTTTTTTTCTTGACTTACAGGCGCGGCAGGCTTATGCAGCAATGGATGGTGTTTTGCCTTACAGCTGTCGACTCCACATTCGTTGTTAAGGTAACATCTCCGGCGGTGTGTGTTTAAACATTGACGACACAGTTTATTGGCTTTGAGCATCTCCCATTTTTGGTTGTAAGACATCTTCTTAAACGCCTCACATCTCGATATTTTATGATCGGATCCGTTGCAAGCAATACAAATCATTCTGTTAGTAGGGTGTTAATAATGCCGCTCTTCTTCGATGAGAATGGTGACACCACTTGACTGGCAGCCTCGGCAATATGATGCAGCCAGTTGCTAAAAGATTTTACTACAGGTACCTGTTCACCTTTGAACTGCATAGCCAAGCTCAGTTTATATTGACCTGGCAACTTATCAACGATCTCCTTGAAAAGCATGGGGTTATTGAGGTGTGCGGACATCTGACAGGCTTCCATAGCAGAACAAATATTGCTCACTGATAGAGCAAACTCAACAATGCTTTCCAACTTGTCCTTCGGGGGCGGTAGTTTCCTTGCCTTGTCGATCATTTTTTTTTTTTTTTTTTAATTCATTTTTATTTCATTTTAACTTATAACTATCTTAAAGCTAGACAAAAATGTTTAAAACTAGCCTAATTATCAATAACTTACAACTAATTTACGGGCGCTCTAAATTAAACAATAACTCTTAGAACTAATGTCTTTCGACCTAAAAACTATTTTAATTATCTAATTTTTTTTTTATTTTTTTTATATTTCAAGAAACTTACACAAAAAACTTGGTATCTTATCATTTTTTTTTCTTTTTTTTTTACTTATAAACTAAATCTAAATATATATTAAAAATAATTAAAACTAAATAAAACTAACTTATACTAACTAAAAATAACTTAAGCTACTTAAAACTACTTAAAAACTAGAACAGCCACAGCAGCATTTTTTTCGTTTTTTAATTTTTTTTTTTTGTTTATTTTTTATATGCATGCAGACACACACCAACATGCAACCCACCCATACTGGTACATACGCACATATATATAGCTACGCACATACATGTACAGACACGCAGAAACATGCACGTATGCCCCCGCATACATACATATTTTGAATTTTTTTTGGTGCCACCCCGACTGTTCTCTATACCTAATGCCCTAAATCTATGTAAGTCGGCCAAGATATACCATCTTCATCGACTTTAAATATCACGGTGCTGTTCAGAGAGCCACCAGAACTGGTTCTCCTGTTTCGCCCTATCCCTCCGGTCCCGATCGGACACAGTCCTACTGTACCGAAGGCGCTCTTCTCCACCTTGAGCGATGACGTCTCGACCATACAGGAGTCGCCTATACAGTTTTCCGGCTGACGTGGTAGATGAGCGGAACCGCCCCTCCATCCCGTATCAGCCCTCGACTGTCTAAATAGAGGAATGCCTCGGGAAGGATGTAACCACTTAACCGCGCACTCTCAAAATATTCGTTATTGGGGTAATAAGCCCCAAAAATTAAGCTGTTAGTTGAGGACATCGCTCTTGCAACGTGACCCCGAATCAGCTTGAACAAAAAATTATCTATTCTGTTTATGTTGGCTCTTCGGCTTGGCTTGTCGATCATGCTCTCGATAATGTATTCCGGTCTCTCGATAATGTATTCCGGTCGTCCGAAATACATTTTAAGTGTTTGTATTATCGCTGGAACTAAGCTGGGCAGAAGGAGCTTACTGCGAACAATTTCTCGTACCTTACCTTTTAAGCTTGCTTGCAAACGCATAAAATTTTCTGCATCACTGTATCCAGCTAATGCAGTGCTGTTGTTGAAGCTGCTCAAAAAAAGTGCCCACTCTACGGGGTCGCCGTTAAACAAAGGCAACTGTTTCGGGAGCACTTGTCTTGCTGCTATTTGAGAAGGAGATGGACCAGAGATAAAGGTTGTGCCCATCTGGGATGAGCTAAATTGAAAATTATTTTGTGAAACCGATGGGCAGTCTTCCGAGTTGAATAATATTTGGTATTTTCGTTCCAAATAACGCTGGTGCAACCTTTTTTCCTCTTCTAGCATTTCCATTTGCAATTCTTTTTTCTGTTGCGAGACGTCAATAACTTTTGGAAATGTTGCTGAAGTAGCTGTCCCTGTCACTCGCTGAGATGTATGCTGTGAAAATGTTGTAGATTCAGATGTCATTCGCGAAAGTTCATGTTGCGATAACGATGTTGCTGACAGATGTTGTTGACTTTGTGATGTTTTAGGGGGTACACATGGAAATGATTGAGGAGCGTTGCGATACGTTGCCCATGTAACAATAGAAGGTGTATACGAGTACATACTAGTATGTGGTAAATTGGTTGGTTCGTTAGTACATAACGCGGTGGTACCACTTGGTAAATATGATGCCGTTACGATTTGATGTGGAATAGAAGTTCCCGTTGTGAGCATAGGAGCTGGTAGGGAATTGGCATTTAACAAGCCCGATGTCATCATTTGTACTCCTCTGGTCATATCAGGCTGATCGCTTTGTAGGGCACCAGATATGGTTTGCGATGATGTTGATGGAGATGAAGATGCTGGTGGATGGGTCGTGAATATTGTCGGTTCGGTCATGGTAGCATGAACACTAGTGGTGCTTGTGGTTGACCGTGGACTTAAGCAGAATTCGCAGTTCCAGCTGACGTCAGCTACATCACTATTTACCCCGACACAATCATAGTGATACCATTTATCACAAGCATCACATTGCACCATGTTACCTGCTTCTCCTTCACTGCACACAAGGCAGATTACAGGAACACCATCTTGAGTATGCCTTTTTGGAGGCATTTTCAATGCGAAAGCGCGTTTGTCGTTCTTCAATAAGGTTGATTTAATACCGACGCAATAAAAAAAATTATTTTAAAGATTTTGTTGGAGTCGAAAATTGAAGCAATAAATTTAATAGCCGACACAATTTTTAAGAGCAACAAGTATAATATATTTAATTCAGTTATTACACGTTGAGACGCTTTAAAGTAATTTATGTTGCTACCGCATTTAAGTTTTATCGACTGACTTAGTTACAGCAATTTTCTTTCATTGAAAGCTATGTACATAAGCAAATTTAAAGAATATAGTTTTACGTAGATCAGTTATAAAGCGGAATAGCAAATAAAGTAAAGTTAAACAGGGTGGTTAAATTCAAAGTAATTAATGATAATTTATTATTAATGAAATTCGAATATTTTATGATTTTGAATTTATAATATAAACGGCGGTAACACCCGTTTCTAAGTATGCGGGAGAAATACTTCACATAGATATTTTTATAACAGATAAAAACTTTTCCTAGCCTGCTTAGATAAGTTTTCTAAATTTGCTATAGTAAAACCAATACAATCTCTAATATCTGTCGATATTGAAGATGCATTGTTAGAAGTTCTAGGTCGTTATATAAATACAATTTGATTCTAAATTTACTCAGACCTAATTTTTCAATAGATCAATTTTTCGTTCCTATACTCCACAGTGAAAGCAATGGACAAATCGAATGGTTTTATTCAACCTTATTTTAAATAGCTAGGTGAATTAAGGAACAACAAGAAATAGGGGAGGCAATGGATCTAACACTGCTAGCAACTCATATATATAATAATATCATTAATCAGCTCAAGCCCAAGAAAAAACAAGTAAAACACTAACTGAAGCACAAGAAAAAAACGCTTCAAAGACTAAATGGAAATGCTTTAACTAGAACGTAGCAGCCAGGTGAAATAGTTTTTTTTACGTAGAGCGTTTATATATTATATAAGCGTTTAGGCAAAGAGTTTCAGAAAATTTTCTCAAAAAAGTAGATGAGAAATATTTAGGAACCACATTACTTATAGATAGAAGAAATATTCATAAAAGTTACGTTCGCTAATACTTTTTTTCTCTTTCCCAGACAATTTTTTACACAATTTCGGCTCTCAATGACTAAAATTATTGACTACAATACAGCTCACGTTATACCTATTACATTAGGTAAAGAAGCAGTTTTTTGAAAATTTTTCTCACATCACCCACTCCACTAAACTTAGTGAATACGAACTTATGGCTCAGCAGAGTAAGGATGTACTTGCCACAATATCCGAGGCCCAAAGTAAATATGAAATTATAAATCAACAAACTGAATAAATTTTATATATTGTTAATACTTTGGAAGTCCAAAAAAGATTTACTATATCTGTTCGTGCCATCCTCAATTGTAGTTAGGTTATTTTAAAACTGTGCTACCGCACATATGTAGTTAGGTTAATTTAAAACTGTGCTACCGCACATATCATCATTTGTCAGCACCCGTGATCTACTACAAGCGTGGATGGCAGCCAATGTAAAACAAAAAGAAATTGTATATTTTTTTGGGTATAACCGCCAATGTGAAAAAATGTTCAACTGGATCAAGTGATACGATTCCTGGATGTTTAAGGGACGATTCATTGAAGTAAAAAAGGGAAACAGTACATGTGGTCCAATAAGCAAAACGAAATTAAAAAAGGAAATTTATTGGCGCAGACGTCTCGGCCGGCATTGGAACCATCCATCTCAACTACGTCTGTCTGGATGCTATCATCCACGAAAACGAGTGAAAGATACTCGCCTCCGGCTCCGTCGGTGTCGATACCAACAACACCCGCTCCGTCGCACAGTGGGGCAGAAATACGTTATGAACGGCGATAATTATAAATGTTTTGTGAATTAAAATAAAATATATTTTTCGAAAGGTTTTTGATGTGTTGAATTCAAATTCAAGTACAAAATTCATTTAAAACATTCTTACATAATTTTTTAGTCAATTATTCATATAGAGTTGAAGTTTTTCAAGCATTTGAACAGCATCATTTTAAATGAAGATAAAGCGGATTTAAATATCTAAAAAAAGGTTAACAAAAATGTTTTGCATGTATATATATGTATATATGTATTTATATGATATGTATAATATATGAATACATACATATATATATGTATATATGTATGCATACATATAAAACATCGCATTTACCTTTGTTTGGTGTTGTAAATATATTATTTGCATAATTTATGATTATTCTGACTCCGAAAAATAGTCGATAATTTCAATCTGCGGTTGGTTGTTTAAATCAGGCTGTATAAACATCTCGATAGCTTCAGAATCAAATGGAATTTTTTTTTTATGGATTTCTAACTCTCTGGTTGGTAATGAAAGGATCAGAAGATATTAACATTCGGTTCAAAATGTCTGTTAATGTGTCTTGTCTTGATGTTTTGCTACTGAAATGCTCTCTGAACATCTTGAAATCCTTATTTCGGGCTTCTAACGCTTCTTGACTCAATTCTCCAATGGGCAAAACACTTTGAGAAACTATTTCATTTCCATGAATTAGAATTTTATGAACTGAAGTGCTCATATAGTACCAGGGATACAGCAATACAAACAACTTTGCAGTTTCTAGACAATAAATCCAGTCCTTGATTCAAATAAAATTTTATGTGTGAATGGTCGCCTCGTCCACGCAAATCTTACTTGGCATGAACGCTTCCCAATTATTCTACCCTACGGGTTACAATTCACGTCGCTTCTTGTTCAATTCATTCACGACTTCACTGCATGTCGGAAACGCACTAATGCTTCAGCTCATTCGAAATCTGTTTTAGACTCCTTAAATCAAGAATTGGATTAAGTTTTGCCTTCATCGTTGTAAGACATGCTGAATCCATAAACAGAAGCTTCGCACGCAATTAATGGCGGCTCTTCCCCCAAAAGAGTAACGTTTTCACCTTCATTCCATTACACTGGTATAGATTTCCCTGGCCCTTTCGAGATAAAAAAGCTCTCGGTTGAGGGGCCGCCGTTTGACAAAGGGCTATGTATGGCTTTTTGTTTGCTTTTCCACAAAAGCCATCCACATTGAAGGGACTAGCGATCTCTCCTCTCGTGTATTTTTAGATGCGTTTGCTAGTTTCGTATCCAGAAGAGGTCTGCCCAAAGCTGTCCTTTCAGACAATGGTACGAATTTTGTCGGTGCGAACGTTCTTTTCAAAAGAGAGTTTAAACAATTCTTAAAATCCGCCTCAAGCGATATTCGTGTAAAGTATGGAATTCAAGGGTTAGAGTGCAAGTTCATTCCTCCAGGGGCACCACACATGGGTGGCTTGTGGGAAGCGGGTGTGAAAAGCTTAAAAACTCATCTGAGAAAACTAGGTAGAATTTGCCACCTCAACTTTGAAGAATTCTCACAGGAACCACATTACTTATAGATAGAAGAAATATTCATAAAAGTTACGTTCGCTAATACTTTTTTTCTCTTTCCCAGACAATTTTTTACACAATTTCGGCTCTCAGTGACTAAAATTATTGACTACAATACAGCTCACGTTATACCTATTACATTAGGTAAAGAAGCAGTTTTTTGAAAATTTTTCTCACATCACCCACTCCACTAAACTTAGTGAATACGAACTTATGGCTCAGCAGAGTAAGGATGTACTTGCCACAATATCCGAGGCCCAAAGTAAATATGAAATTATAAATCAACAAACTGAATAAATTTTATGTATTGTTAATACTTTGGAAGTCCAAAAAAGATTTACTATATCTGTTCGTGCCATCCTCAATTGTAGTTAGGTTATTTTAAAACTGTGCTACCGCACATATGTAGTTAGGTTAATTTAAAACTGTGCTACCGCACATATCATCATTTGTCAGCACCCGTGATCTACTACAATCGTGGATGGCAGCCAATGTAAAACAAAAAGAAATTGTATATTTTTTTGGGTATAACCGCCAATGTGAAAAAATGTTCAACTGGATCAAGTGATACGATTCCTGGATGTTTAAGGGACGATTCATTGAAGTAAAAAAGGGAAACAGTACATGTGGTCCAATAAGCAAAACGAAATTAAAAAAGGAAATTTATTGGCGCAGACGTCTCGGCCGGCATTGGAACCATCCATCTCAACTACGTCTGTCTGGATGCTATCATCCACGAAAACGAGTGAAAGATACTCGCCTCCGGCTCCGTCGGTGTCGATACCAACAACACCCGCTCCGTCGCACAGTGGGGCAGAAATACGTTATGAACGGCGATAATTATAAATGTTTTGTGAATTAAAATAAAATATATTTTTCGAAAGGTTTTTGATGTGTTGAATTCAAATTCAAGTACAAAATTCATTTAAAACATTCTTACATAATTTTTTAGTCAATTATTCATATAGAGTTGAAGTTTTTCAAGCATTTGAACAGCATCATTTTAAATGAAGATAAAGCGGATTTAAATATCTAAAAAAAGGTTAACAAAAATGTTTTGCATGTATATATATGTATATATGTATTTATATGATATGTATAATATATGAATACATACATATATATATGTATATATGTATGCATACATATAAAACATCGCATTTACCTTTGTTTGGTGTTGTAAATATATTATTTGCATAATTTATGATTATTCTGACTCCGAAAAATAGTCGATAATTTCAATCTGCGGTTGGTTGCTTAAATCAGGCTGTATAAACATCTCGATAGCTTCAGAATCAAATGGAATTTTTTTTTTATGGATTTCTAACTCTCTGGTTGGTAATGAAAGGATCAGAAGATATTAACATTCGGTTCAAAATGTCTGTTAATGTGTCTTGTCTTGATGTTTTGCTACTGAAATGCTCTCTGAACATCTTGAAATCCTTATTTCGGGCTTCTAACGCTTCTTGACTCAATTCTCCAATGGGCAAAACACTTTGAGAAACTATTTCATTTCCATGAATTAGAATTTTATGAACTGAAGTGCTCATATAGTACCAGGGATACAGCAATACAAACAACTTTGCAGTTTCTAGACAATAAATCCAGTCCTTGATTCAAATAAAATTTTATGTGTGAATGGTCGCCTCGTCCACGCAAATCTTACTTGGCATGAACGCTTCCCAATTATTCTACCCTACGGGTTACAATTCACGTCGCTTCTTGTTCAATTCATTCACGACTTCACTGCATGTCGGAAACGCACTAATGCTTCAGCTCATTCGAAATCTGTTTTAGACTCCTTAAATCAAGAATTGGATTAAGTTTTGCCTTCATCGTTGTAAGACATGCTGAATCCATAAACAGAAGCTTCGCACGCAATTAATGGCGGCTCTTCCCCCAAAAGAGTAACGTTTTCACCTTCATTCCATTACACTGGTATAGATTTCCCTGGCCCTTTCGAGATAAAAAAGCTCTCGGTTGAGGGGCCGCCGTTTGACAAAGGGCTATGTATGGCTTTTTGTTTGCTTTTCCACAAAAGCCATCCACATTGAAGGGACTAGCGATCTCTCCTCTCGTGTATTTTTAGATGCGTTTGCTAGTTTCGTATCCAGAAGAGGTCTGCCCAAAGCTGTCCTTTCAGACAATGGTACGAATTTTGTCGGTGCGAACGTTCTTTTCAAAAGAGAGTTTAAACAATTCTTAAAATCCGCCTCAAGCGATATTCGTGTAAAGTATGGAATTCAAGGGTTAGAGTGCAAGTTCATTCCTCCAGGGGCACCACACATGGGTGGCTTGTGGGAAGCGGGTGTGAAAAGCTTAAAAACTCATCTGAGAAAACTAGGTAGAATTTGCCACCTCAACTTTGAAGAATTCTCCACTTTTGCTTCCGCGCATCGAAGGGTGTCTTAATTCTCGACCGATTCCCCCAACATCGAACAATCCTTCAGATCTGTCACCATTAACCCCGGGTCATTTTCTTCCCCGAAGAGGAAGTTGAAGCACAACCACTTTCGCTTATCAATCGGTCCGGAAAATTAAAATGTTTTCTACAGCAACTATGTCGACGATGGAAGGAGGAATACCTGAAGTAACTTTATAAACGGCAACAGCCAAAAGAGGATGTCAAGCCGAACGACTTAGTGGTTATAAAGCAGGAGACCCTGCCGTCAGCGGAATGGCGGCTGGGACGCGTAATAAAGGTAAGCACTGGCACGGACGGGAGTGCAATAGTCGCGACAATCAAAACTCAAATCGGCGAAATAACACGACCAGTAGTTAAACTTTGCATTGTAACTTGCATCTAATACAATTAACAATTTTTTCGGTTGAAGAAACCTTAAACTTTTTTCAAATTTCAGATGAAAAATGTATTCGTAATCTTAATTTTTTTTTATATAATTAGCATCATATATTGCTATTAATCTTTTCTAACGAAACAAAATGTTATACTAAATATTGCGCTGAACTGCATGTTTATTCCATTTATTAAAAATTATTATATTACATATTATGTTAAAAAAATGTATTCTTATTCTAAACTGTTATAAGCAGTATCTAAGCATAAATTTTTCTTAATCTTTGCTAACTAAATATTACGCTGAACTGTAACTTTATTCAATTCATCAAAATTACTGTTTTTTGAAATAATTATTCATATAAGTTTGTCTTACGTATATTGCTGGCATAATCTGCCAGAGGGCCGGTATATTCGTGCCATCCTCGATTGTAGTTAGGTTAATTTAAAACTGTTCTACCGCACGTATATAGTTAGGTTAATGCAAAACTGTGCTACCGCACATATGATAATTTGTCAGCACCCATGATCTACTACAATCGAGGATGGCAGCCAACGTAAAAAAAAAAAAGAAAATTTATGGTTTTTGGGTATATCCGCCAATGTGAAAAAATGTAAAATTCTTTTTCTGGTCTTAACACATGTACCTCGTGCACCTTTTTTCGCGGTACTATAATTAAAGTATAAGTAATACTTATTTTTAAAATTGCTACCACAATTACCAGACAAATAAAATTTCATTCTTAAACATAACGACGTCTTAAGAATATCTCCAAAGTTTTTGACGCCATCAACATCAGTTAAGTAATACTTATTTTTGAAATTAATATCGCCAAAGGCTTAAACGCCACCAACATCAATCAGTCAACGTGAACCGCATAGTCCCGATGGTCATACATCAGTTAGTTCACCTCGATCAAATGACACGATTCCTGGAGAGAATTGTTTTAGGGACGATTCATTGAAGTAAAAAAAGGGAAACAGGACGTATAGTCCAATGAGCAAAAGGAAATAAAAAAGGTAAATTTATTGGCGCAGACGTCTCGGCCGGCATTGGAACCATCCATCTCAACTACGTCTGTCTGGATGCTATAATCCACGAAAACGAGTGAAAAATACTCGCCTCCGCTCCATCGGTGTCGATAACAACAATACCGGCTCCGTCGCCATTAACGCCACGCCGGCAGCAACACGGCGATCGTCCGCCACCACTTCAAAGGCAAGCACGTCATCAATATCTAGATTTTATAGAATCGGCATTACAATTTGAGCAGGTGCACCAGATCACAGCGATTACGAATTATTTCTAACAAAAAAAACTTTTTGATTGAAAACAGGCAAATTGAAATTAATTCAGATCAAATAAATAATTTAATCCATTCTCTCAAAGAAAATTCTATTACAAAATTCGACAAACAATCACTTCTTTTGGATTACTTTCTAAATAACAATGTTACTCGTAACATCATATCTCATTTGATATTATTGATTTATCAGTTGTATTCGCAGGAATGAATTTATAAACCCACTTATTTTAAACAGCTTTGAAATAAATAAATTATTTATTCTCGAAGTTAGTATAAATAATTTGTTAACAGCTTCTAAAGTTAAGGTACTACAAAATTCCAATGTAATCCACTATATATTGAAAGTACCTAAAGTACTCTGTCAGGCAAAATAAAGTGCAAATGCGCTCGCATCGCTTTTAAAATGCTGCGATTAAATAGTGAGAGGGATTTATCTCTCTATTTAATGCTTTATTGTCACAAATTCTCATTTCTTATCGAACAACTAAAAATGTTCCGTTATTTTTTTTTTCTCTTTTCAATTGGAATATCATAAATGTTACAGCACATAAGGTGGGCACGTGACAAAATAAAGTGCAATTTGTGTGTTTTTGTTTTAAAAATTGTCTTAAGTTCTCAATTTAAAAAAAAATATAACTATAATCGAAAGGAAATAATATTAAATGTGAATTTATAAATTTTCTAGTATCAAATTTAATTTTATTTGCCTATAGCCTTGAAATGAAACAGCTATCGGCCGAATTGATGGAATCGTTAGTTTTGGACTGTCTCGCAGAAAAGTATGGACTGTCCATATCTGGAGCAAGGAAGGTTTGTATAAACGTTATTGAATGCGGATCTGCTTCCAGTTTTAGAAGTCGGTGTGGAATGAAGAGGAAAACGTCAGTAGCTGATGACCAAAGAATCAAAATTGAGGCCCGAAAAAATCCTTTATCTTCAGCTAGAATTATCAAAGAAGGCCTGCACCTTCCCATAGCACCAAGGACAGTTCAACGGTGGCTAAATGAATGCGGCTTAAGAAACTATTTAGCTAAGAAAAAACCATTGCTTCGCCAGATAAATGTTAGAAAACGACTTGCTTTCGCTAGGAAGTATTTGGCAAAACCGCAAACGTTTTGGGAAAGTATTATTTCGTCCGATGAGTCTAAGTCCGAGCTAAAAAGCACAAAATCTAGAAAAAAATGTTTGGTGTAAACCCTCTGAATGGCTTGACCAAAGCTACATACAAAAAATGGTTAAGCATGCTGGAGGGTCTCTTCTGGTGTAGGGGTGTTTTTCTTATTGGCGTTGATAAGATTGTTAAAATTGATACCAAAATGAAAGGTCCTTATTGCGTAAACATTATGAGAGAAAACTTAGCTTCTTCGGCATCTAAAATGTCGTTGGAAAATTATATTTGCGAAGAACACAATTACCTGAAACATACGAGCAAAGTGGCAAAACAGTTTTTTGCTCAAAACGATGTTGAAGTTTTAGAATGACTACCTCAATCCCCAGACCTGAATCCAATAGAGCATCTTTGGTCCATATTGGATGCCAGGCTTGCCTTTAATGTGCGCCAAAATTTGTCATATTTTTGGAAAAGCCTGCAGTATGAATGGGAGAGAATTCCATCCAATATTTTGGAAAATCTAATCCGCAGCATACCCAAGCGCCTTGCAACCACCATTCAAAATAAAGGGGGAGTCACAAGCTATTAATTGTTTTTTTATACTTTTTTAGTTAAGATTTCGAATTTGCACTTTATTGTCTTCTTTTTTCTGCTAATAATTTTAATACTTTAACTTCGTTATTTTAATTTTGTTTATATTATGTTTATCAATTATTAATTTGTCGTATAACAACTTTAATAAGAGAAATAAAGTTTTTTCTTGCAGTAAATTTAGATAAATCGATGTACAATAAACATGTCCGGCAGTGTAAATAAAATCTGTAATTTTGTATTTGTATTTATTGATATCAAAGAAAGGTATATTAGGATATGGTGTCTTTTTTGTTATGCTTAGTACATTAGGTTAAGAAATTAAATATAAATGTATAAAAATAATGAATTAAAAACAATTATAATATTAAAACAGATACAAAAGATTTTCTAATATAAGGGAAAAATTTACATAAATGAGAATTGCACATACATATATGATAAGTTTATATGGCAAAGAAAAGTTATGAAGAAAAATTATAGCATCTGTAGTGATTTTTCAAAAGAGTCTCAAAAGTCTTGTAGCTTTTTAGTCCTCTCATGTCGGCTGGTAGGGAGTTCCAAAGCCGCATGCCCAACAAATTGTTCCTTAGAGCTTCTGTACTTAAAAGTAGGTATAGTATGAACTTTACTTCGTTGTGGAACAGGAAAAATAAGTATGCAGGATTTTCACTATGCATCAGTTTAAAAAGGAATGTCAGTACTCGTAAATTAAAATTATTTTTACCATACATAGAAACACGGTCAAAACGCCGCAAGCCATATAGGTACAAATCGGACGGTGTTGTCGGATTGCGTTTCAAAAGATTTTTATGTGACCATTGCACTATTAGCATCAGATCTCCGTTAATTCGAGAAGTTGCATCCTCAGCCATTCCAATAGGGTAATTTAAATAAATTTGTACATCGTCAGCGTACATATGAATTTTGCAATTTCTAAGGACCGAGGGTAAGTCATTGTTGAAAATCGTGAAAGGGGTGGGAGGCTAAAATTGATTTTTGGGGTACACCAGCGTGAGTTAAAAGAAAATCGGATAACTTGGAATTTGCAGAAATCACTTGAGTTCTTTCGGTCGGATAATCCTCAATAAGAGATACGGCCGCGCTTTCGAAAAAAAGTAATGCTGTAACTTTTTTAAAAGTATTTTGTGAGAGACAGTATCGAAAGCCTTAGAGAAGTCCAAAAAAATCAATTTTGTTACTAAGTTTTTATCCATTTGCAGCCGTATGTCATCCACAATTTTCAGAAGCTCTCTGACACAGCTGTGATTTTGTCTAAAACCTGATTGGGTAGGAGTAAGCAACTGATAGCTATCTAGAAAAGTAGTAATCTGTCGACTAACTACCTTTTCAAACGCCTTTCAAAGGAACGGCAGAATAAAAATTGGTCGATATTCTTTAGTATTTGAGTTTGATTTTTAAGGAATTGCAATGATTTTAGAGGCTTACCAGAGCTTAGGGAAACGAGAACTGGTTAAAATAGTGTTAAAAATTTGCGTCATAAATGGCGATATAAACGGCGGAATTATTTTAACAAATTTGGGATGCATGTTGTCAACGCCAATAGCTTCCGATTTGATACCATTTATCGCTTTGAACACTTGCATTTCATCAACTCTTCTGTGATTAAGTATTACACTATATATACACTTAAGTATCTCAAATGTATTAATTTAGCACGCTAACTGGAGTTACTTTTTGAACACACTTGTATTAAAAGATGTGGCTCTTTTTTATTTGCTTATGAGATAAGACAGAAAACCTTAAAATATTAAAACTATAAAAGGTTATGTGCCTAGTCGCCTACTGAAATAAAAAGTAACAAAAATAAGAAAAGGGAGGTCAAGTTACCAACAAGTAAAAGTTAATAATAAAAACTGGCCTCAACAAATTTTCCTCAGCTGTCTGGAGAAAATTTCAACAATTGGAAATTTCATGTGCGGTGTTTGTTGGAGGACAAACAGGTTGGTGTTACTTTAACTAAGGAGGCATCGGATTTTACAGATGAGGCGGAGGCAAACCAACATCAAATAAAGGCTGCAAAGGAAAGATCCGTAATTGTCCAATGCATTACAGACAAGCACAATGCATGATGGACAAGCTCCAAATCATTTTCGAGAGGAAAAGTGTTGTCTCGAAATTGCATCTAAAAAGGAAGTTGCTGTCCTTGAAATGTATTGCCGATGAAAAGTTGGAAAACCATTTCCTGAAATTCGACACAATAATAAGAGAGCTGGAGAACGCCGACTATTAGATGGAAGAGTCAGACAAGGTATGTCATCCTTTACTTACGTTACCAGATAAACAAAATACAGTCATTACTGCAATTGAAACAGAGAGTGAAAAAACAATCACTGTAGAATTCGTTAAAGCGTGGAGCTTAAATTTAACTCCAGAAACATAGGTGAAAACTCTCACAATGAGGTTTCTTTCAGCGCAGTGCAGATTAAATGCTTTAGATGTGGTAGAATAGGATACAAAAGGGCGCAGCGTTTTGCCAAAAGGGTAGTTACCAATTTCAATTGTTAAAGAATTAGAGGCGGTCGGTGGACATAAGCGGCTAAGAGGTGGCAGGCAGCATGGCGGTTTAAACACAAGATCAATCAGATAAACTAGGTTTTTTCGCATTTTCAACCGAAGTAAAATTGCAAACACAGACAAAAGAAAAAAGATTTATAATAGATTCTGGTGCAACAGAAAATCTAATTACAAATCAGTATGAAAGGGAAATGAAAGAAGTAATAGATTTAGAAGTACCCATTGGTATAGATATAGCTAATGGACAAAAGTTGAAAGCATTCAAGCGTGGGATAATGCAGACGGTTTTGAATGGGCGTATTATCGATGTCAGTGGCCTAATAGTGGACTCAGTCATAATTGGTTTTCAGTTAAGAAGTTGATGGAGAAAGATTTTGCAGTGAAGTTCAGTTTATGCATATCGAAGACTGGTCTCGTATGGTATGGTGAAAATTGTGGAAGGTTATTTAGGCTAAATATGAAAATAGCAGTTTTGGAAGCATGTCACATGGTCGATGCTGACTTATATACATAAATAGGAAGAGTCTGTCAATAATGAGACTTCCATATGAAAATGAAAAATGTGGCTCTTAAATGCAAGGTAAATCAACTAGGCTCCCATTTAGAACTGTTAGTCGTCCAAAGTCATCTAAGATAGGTGATCTTATTCATTCAGACATTGCCGGACCTGCTAAAATTCCCACAAAAAAAAGAAGGTTAAATATATATTCAAACAGTCATTGATGACTTTTCGCATTTCACAGTAGTTTATCTCTTATCAAATAAGTCAGAAGCCGCAACTAAATTGATAGATTATATAAAGAAACTAGAAACCGAAAAAGAAACAAAGGTAAAATGAATTTGATGCGATAATGGTGGAGAGTTTTCTTCCAATTCGTTTGAGGAATTTTGTAAAAATTAAGTCGTTAGAATAGAATATACATACCCATGCAGTCCGCAAAAATACGGTACGGCGGAAAGAATGAATATAATGATATACATTAAAGCCATAAATCAATGAATCAGATTTCCTAAAGCATTTATGGGGTGAAGCAGTTCTTTGCTCAACATACTTAATTAATAGGTCACCCTATCAATCTATTAATAACAAAATACTAGCTAAGCTTTTCAACAGAAAACTAAATATGGAAGCACTAAGAATATTTGGATCAAAGGCTGGGATGGTCAACATTCCAAAGCAAGACAAACTTGATATGAGAGCAAAAGAAGTGCGTATGGTCGAATATGCCAGGACCGGTTATAGACTATGGGACGCAGAGACTGATACTGTTCTTGGATCAAGAGATGTGAGATTTGATGAGAGCAAAATAAAGTTTGAAAGAAACAAACAACAACATTGGAAAATCTAATTTAACAACCCACTATAATGATTATGCCGAAAAACCAGATATACAAAATCACAACTATGAAACAACAAGTCAAAATACATCGCAAAACATCAAATAATGAAGATGCAGTAAGATTAAACTTGAATGAAAATGAGCAAGAAATGCAAACAACAAAAAGTGGAAGACAGATAAAAACACCTGGAAATTTAAGGGACTACGAACTTTATCAAGCATATTGTTTGACATCATATGAAGATGAACTCAAGATATTTCAATAAGCAATTGACAACTGGTGGCAGGAAGCCATAAATAATGAACGAGAAGCACATAGAGAAATGAACACATGGACCGAGACAACACTATCTGAAGGGAAAAAGTCAATCGATGCTAAATACATTTTCAGAATTAAGGGCAATGGCATCAAGAAGGCTGGTCGCTAGAGGGTATCAAATAAAGGAAGATGAAGACTTTGGAAAAACTATAAACCAGTTGCAAGAATGTCAACTGTACGCATAATTGTAGCTCATGCTATTCTAAAGGACTGGATGATACGGCAATTAGATGTTCCAGCTGCATTTTAATGGAGAATTAAAGACTGAAGTATTTCTTAAATCACCGGAAGGACATTAAGGAAATGTCTTAAGACTACAAAGAGGATTGTATGGACTAAGAGAAAGTCCAAATTGCTGGAACAAAAGATTTGACAATTTTATCAGGAACAAAGGATTTAAAAGGTCGTAAAATGATTTCTGTCTTTATATCGGGGAAAATAAAAACTCATTTCTAGCATTATACGTAGACGATATAATATTAATTGGACAAAATCTTACACAAATCATAGAAGAACTAAAGAAAGAGTTTGAAGTAAAGGACTTCGGTGAACCAAGATCATTTCTAGGAATGGCAATCGAAAGAAAAGACAACATTTTAAAAATTACCCAGAAAGGACAAGTTACAAAGCTGTTGGATAAATTCGGCATGAGGGAGTGCAGAGGAGTTAAAACACCATTGACAAAAGGATTTTAAGTGGATATCAATGATGAACTGGAAGATGTTCCATATCGACAACTGATAGGAGGTTTATTTCTACAGTTTCACGACGCGATATAGCTTGCGCAACTTCGTATCTAAGTCAATATTTGGATAAACCAACTAAAAGTCTATGGATTCAATCAAAACGTGTTCTAAGGTATCTCAAAGAGACCTATGACACTGGTCTCGTGTTTACCAAAAATAACAAGTCTAATATAATGGAAACGTATTCCGATGCTCTCTGGGGAGGTAACCATAAAGATCGCAAAAGTGTCTGGATCAATAACACTTTATAATGGAAATGTGGTGGCGTGGCTGTCAAGAAAGCAGAACTGTGTGTCGTTATCTACAGCAGAAGCAGAATATGTAGCTGCTGCAACTAGTGCTTCAGATTTGACATTTTATTAAAGACTTAGTCGATAAAAAAGAAACAGAAATTAAATATATATCCACTGAAAATAACTTATCCGATTTGTTTACAAAAATGTTGACTTCAGAAAAATTACAATCTGTGAAAAATTTATTAAACATTACTTAAAATTAAAAAAAAAATTATTATTTAATAATTTCAATTTCAGTATTTTAAATAAAAATTTGGTCTTGAATAAATGGATTTAAACTTTGATAAATTGGTATGTAACTTGAACTGTTGTTAATCGATTTCAAAATCAAAAGACTTCTCAATCGAGGAGGCTGTTAAAATATGGCACTATACATACACTAAGGTATCTTAAATGTATTTATTGAACATGTTCGCTGGAATTACTTTGTGAACACATTCTAATTCTCACTTTTCAATTCATATATGTATATGCGATATATGAATTATATATGGCTCTTTTTTGTTTGCTTATGAGATAAGACAGGAAAACTAAAAATATTAAAACTATAAAATTCTGAAACTAAAACCTGTCGAATTATCAGTATTGCTATTTAAGACTATTTAAATTATATCCACTTCCGCATCATAATTGGTGTAGGAGGAAGAAGCCCCAAATATTTATTCAGCTCATTAACGTCGAATTCTTCATTAGTACTCTTTTGCTGAGTTGAGATAGTAAGTGACTTGATATTTTGCCAACATTTTTTGGAGGTAAGATTATTAAATTTTGCAGCATAAAATCTTCGCTTAGAATTTTTTACTTCAGCAACTACAGTATTTCGCAACCTTTTATAGTAATCGAAGAATTCTAGGATCCGAAAACGTACGTTACCGCCTAAGTAACACAAAACAACTACAAAAATAAGAGCTAAACTTATCAAAAAGGGATGCTAAAATAATTTTACATTTTCTAAAAAGGAAAAAATAGATTTCTAAATACAATAATGAAATATAAAAGTGAATTATGAAAAAGTAAAATTTTTAAGATTTATAGTAAAAGAAAAATCAGAGAAAAAGTAGTAAACAAAAAAACTAAGTAGTTTTAATAAATTTGTGTTCATACATTTGACAGCCGTGGTTTATAATCTTCATCATTATTTGCTTCATTGGGATGGTTAATTGAGTTTTGCTTACGTTTGTGTACAATTGAGTTTAATTTCTCTAAGGTGTTAACTGTTATAGCCTTATCACTGGTGTTGAGTTTAATACATACAAGACCACTTGCGGTATTATGAGAAAAAATAAGATGTTTACGCCTGAGGCTTATTGCATGACGTAGAATAATACGATTATTTTTTGTTAGACTTTCGTGAAAATAGATTGGAGAATCAGAGGCTACGTCGAGATCTCTTAACATCATCACTGCAATGGTCTGCAATACAATGGCCTTCATATCTTGACTACATTTTATTTCTAAGCGTTGAATAGACACTTTATAATAAATCGGCAAAGAAAACAATCATTTGTTATTAATTTATCTTGTACAAAAGTAAAGACTATCAATTTTAAATTAGGAAGTTCGAATAATTCGGAGAATAATAATGTTAGAAGTTCGAGAAAAAATTAAGGAAATTATTTAAAAAATCAAAAACAATGTGTTATCAAGTAAGTTGAATATAATGGTAAATTCAATACTATAAAAGTTACTACAGCATTACACGATGAAGAAATCGTATTTATAATAAGTATACCCGAAGAAATAAATATCTTATAACAAGTTTATCTTATGTTTATCAGGAAGAAGAACTTGTGACTATCTCGTACACATCAATTGTGTTTATTTTACCTCCTTGCGGTAACCACCGGGTACTGGCTTTTCCATCCGGACATTCCTGCTAAACTTATAAGCGCGAGTGTTGAAAACAGAAAAGAAAGCAACACTATAATGCTCTGCTTTAATGACTGTTCTGATCGAATCGCAGAAGTGTTGCATGAGATTCTCAGAAAGGGGATGTACGGCGGATGAGCCCAAACAATTGGACCAACGGCGGCTTCAACAGTCAACAAAACAGATGTTCTAATGAGCTACTTCGACGTATTTGGAGATAAGGTCATTGGGACAATTCAGTGCAAGTCAGGGCATTGAAATAGAGATGGTGGCGGATGAGCCCTTAATGGGCCAACGGCAGCGGTCATATCCCAAACCCGGGTTACTGACTCCGGACTTTCCGGCTCCTTTCGTCCAACAAAGAACCTGGTCCTCCAGGTTGTGGGCTGCGTGTGGGGTTAACAACCCCGCTATGTAAAAAACTATAAGATGCGAAGAGACCAATAGGCTCGGAAAATGACGGATTTACTGTTGAAGACCCGGCACGAACAACTAGCAGAGGCCCTAGACTGCTACAGAGCAGGAATTACTCCCATCCAGGAAGTGTGATGGGATGGGCCGGGAAAAAGGAAGATGAAAAACTGTGACGTAAGCTATGGTGATTGTGAAAGAAGACCACAGAGTCTATTTGGGTGCGGATTCGTCATAAGCGGCACGTAACTGAGCGACTTATGGCAATCCGTATCAAGGCTAAATTGGCCAACATTAGTCTAATATGTGTTCACGCCCCCACAGAAGACAAGGATGACGCCACCAAGGATGATTTCTACTAGGTCCTCGATAAAACCTATGAGCATTGCCCTAAACATGACGTTAAGATCGTACTAGGCGATTTTAACGCCAAAATAGGAATAGAATAAATCTTTGGTAGGACTGTCGGAAAACATAGCCTACACGACACAACGTCTGAAAACGGACTCAGGCTAATTGAATTTGCGCCGGCACGTAACGTCACCATTGCAAGCACACGGTTTCCTCATCTCGAGATACACAAAAGGACTTGGCGGCATCCAGATCAAATATCCGTCAATCAGATTGATCACGTTGCGATCGATGCAAGGCACGCCTCCAGTATTCTGGATGTTCGCACCTTTCGAGCAGCTAACATCGGACTCGGATTACTACCTTGTTGCAGCCAAGGTAAGAATGCGAATAATCCGAACGTACCAACAACGGATTAATATTGTGAGGAAGTATGACGTCGGAAAACTGCACTTCCAAAGGACCGCCAGAACCTATGCCGATAGAATATCCCATAACCTCTCAAGAAATCCATGGCAACCAGCATCAAGTGCCGAAGACCAGTGGCAATCTTGCCAACAAGCCATCAGAAGTGCCGCAACTGATGTGAACCACGAAACCTCTGGTTCGATGAAGAATGCAGGCGGGCACATACAGCTAAGCAAATGGCATGTAAAGCAGCGCTGCAAAGAAGGACGAGATCTGGTCGCGAGCTCTACGAGCAGAAAAGACGGGAAGAACACCGGCTTCTCCAGAAGAAAGGGAGAGAGCATGAGAAGCGCGCCATCGAAGATATTGAGAGATGCTAGTCCAGGAACAACGTGCGAAAATTTTACCAACAGGTAAAATGAACGTGTCAAGGCAAAAAAACCCGCACAGAAGCCTGTAGAGATAGGAATGGAAACATCGAAGTAGAGTCACAGTCGGTGCTGAGTATATGTAAGGACCATTTCTGCAGACTGTTAAACGGCGATGAAGACCAAAATCCTACTGTCAGGCAGAATGAACCATTCAACATGGGCGATGACACCCAAAACTTCCGTCCACCTGACCAAAATGAAGTGAGGATAGCAAAATCAAAGCTGAAAAAAAACAAAGCTGCTGGCCCCGGCGGACTACCCGCCGAGTTCTTTAAAGCAGCCGGAGATGACCTGGTACAGTGCATACACCAACTCATCTCTAAAGTCTGGTCAGAAGAAAGTATGCCTGATGAATGGAACCTCAGCATCGTTTGCACGATCCACAAAAAAGGAGACCCTCTAAACTGCGCCAACTATTGAGGAATAAGTCTCGTGAAGATCGCGTACAATATCTCTTCTCCTGTGTTATGTGGACGTCCGAAACCATTTGTCAGCCACGGGATTGGACCATATCAGTGCGGGTTCAGGCCAGGAAAGTCCACAATCGATCAAATGTTCACGCTACGACAGATCCTGGTAACTACCTAAGAACTCCAAATCGATACCCACCACCTCTTTATCGATTTTAAGGCCGCGTACGATAGCATTTATAGAGACGAGCTATACAGAGACGTGTCTGGTTTTGGCATCCCCACAAATCTCATCCGACTGTGTTGCATGACGATGGAGAACTCTCGCTGCTCCCTCAAGGTTGGTACTGACCTCACAGAAGCTTTTTATGTCAAAAAAGGATTCCGACAAGGTGATGCACTATCGTGCGATTTCTTCAACTTAATACTTGAAAAAGTTGTAAGAAATTCTCAAGTTAATTCTACTGGCACCATTTTTTTGAAGTCTGTGCAATTGTTAGCATACGCTGATGACATAGACATCATTGCCAGAACCCAGCGTGCTGTCACTGGCTCACAGAATCTTTTTATGTCAAAAAAGGATTCCCACAAGGTGATGCACTATCGTGCGATTTCTTCAACTTAATACTTGAAAAAATTGTAAGAAATTCCCAAGTTAATTCTACTGGCACAATTTTTTTCAAGTCTGTACAATTGTTAGCATACGCTGACGACATGGACATCATTGGCAGAACCCAGCAGGTTGTCACTGGCGCGTTTGCTAACATTGAAGCTGAAGCAGCTAGGATGGGACTAGCAGTCAATGAGGCCAAGACAAAGTACCTGCTGTCCATAAAAAGGGACACACAACACCGGCGGATTGGACAAATCGTAACAATAGACAGGTACAACTTTGTGGTAGTTAGGGACTTAGTCTCCCTCCCGCCGGGTTTCCCCCTTGCAGTGGTGGGGGGCTTACGATTGGGACTTCAGCTGATCGGCTGAGAATTTGTATATTGAATCATCAGCCTATCGGCCGAGCTTTCAGGCAAACTAAGAGGAACCCACCACGATATGAACCGTGAACAAGACACAGCAACGAACAAAACACCAGCGGGGATATACGCTGAAACGTCGGCAGAAGAAGACCTTCTTCTCACACCCTTTTCCAACCTCGGTGTAGAAGATGGAGTTAGCACCGGAACTCTGACTGACGACGACGCTTGTTCCGTTGCCAGCTCCACCTTTTTACGACTGTCAAATACTTCAGTTCGTAGTAAAATCTCCAACTGTAAGAATACAGTCAAACGTCTTGGTAAAAGGAGTTGGGAAGAACTAAATGACAACGAACGCAAAAGACTACAAAACGCTCGTGCTTTTCTGGCGAATGACCCTGCAAAGATAGGAAGGGCACATGCCCAGCCGTCGATGGAGGAGATTTCTATAGAGGGCACTATCGTGAGTACTCTGATGAGACCGCCCAATCCACCGATTGGTAAAATCCAATCAAAGAAAGCTCCGATCCCATCACACACTCCTACGACAACGAAGACGACAACGATTACGGTACCGATGGAAACTAGGGAACCACTTCCCCCAACCAAACTTGGCATGGAGCCACATACCCCAATGTGTCTGGAAGTGATGAAAACGGGAACCTTGGAGATGAATATGAAGGAGCCGTTTGGGAGTGGCGCTAGGGGCCAAAGCCGGCACACCTCTTTCATTTTATCAAGTGGAGGTAGTGTTATAGACCTGACAATAAACACAAAATCGAAGACCGACATTGAGAGCAAGGCCTCACAGAGAGCTGGAAGTCTCACTTCATAGATACTGAGGAAGAAAAACGGAACGCTGAGAGGATTGTCCGACGCCTTTCGAAGAAGAATCCCGAAAACTTAACGGTCAGGGAGAAATTACCGCTGGAGAATTCTACTCAGAGACTTAAGACTTTGACAACTACTGACACAACAGACAACCCAAACAATAAAAGGACATTGGCCTTAAGAGCAGTAAAGGAGACGGTTGGACATAAGCCCTACTCTGAACTGAACTCAACGGCGTCGAAAAGAACTAGGCAATAAGTTAAATTTTCGCCTACGAATCCCTCACCTAAGAAGAGGAAAAAAAGACCTTGATCACGGAAGGGTCAATGGAGAAGCGACAATTTGCCATTGCGGATTTCGGTACATCTTCTCGTAAACTCTCCGAGGATCAATGGCAGTTGATGGAAGTCATAATCATGGACGAGGTGAATGATGCTATCGTAAAGAACACACAGAACAAAAATTGCGTATTGGTAAGGCGCTCAAGAGCCAACTGATGAGTCCAAGTGAGATTGCCAGGATGAAACGCAAATTTTGTGGACTAAAGGCCGTTAAAAGCTATTTTGAATCAATAATTCAACAAGTCCAATTAAATATAATGCTAAGTCTTCTACATGGCTGAGCTATTTCAGTAGTATATAGAATTGTATTATAAAAAAAACACCTTTTTATTAACTATGTCTGGCCAAGGACAAAATCTTCCAATTTTAATGATTAAAATTTTAATCTTGTTGGATATAGTTCACATTGCTTTTTTGTCAAAAAATGCAAGTAAGTTGAACTGAAATTAACAAAAATTGCATATTGGTAAGGCCTCACTAACCAACTGATGAGTCCAAGTGAGATTGCCGGGATGAAACGCAAATTTTGTGGACTAAAGGCCGTTAAAAGCTATTTTGAATCAATAATTCAACAAGTCCAATTAAATATAATGCTAAGTCTTGTAATTGGCTGAGTAATTTCAGTTGTATATATAAATGTATTATAATAAAAAAAAACACCTTCTTATTAACTATGGCTGGCCAAGGACAAAATCTTTCAATTTTAATGATTAAAATTTGTATCTTGTTGGATATAGTTCACATTGCTTTTTTGTCAAAAAATGCAAGTAAGTTGAACTGAACTTAACAAAAATTGCGTATTGGTAGGGCGCTCACTAAGGAACTGATGAGTCCAAGTGAGATTGCCGGGATAAAATGCAAATTTCGTGGACTAAAGGCCGTTAAAAGCTGTTTTGAATCAATAATTCATCAAGTCCAATTAAATATAATGCTAAGTCTTCTACTTGGCTAAGTAATTCCAGTAGTATATAGAATTGTATTGTAATAAACAAAAAACTTCTTATTAACTATGTCTGGCCAAGGACAAAATCTTCCAATTTTAATGATTAAAATTTTAATCTTGTTGGATATAGTTCACATTGCTTTTTTGTCAAAAAACGCAAGTAAGTTGAACTGAACTTAACAAAAATTGCGTATTGGTAAGTCGCTCACTAACCAATCGAGAAGTCCAAGTGAGATTGCTGGGATGAAACGCAAATTTTGTGGACTAAAGGCCGTTAAAAGCTATTTTGAATCAATAATTCAACAACTCCAATTAAATATAATGCTAAGTCTTCTACTTGGCTAAGTAATTCCAGTAGTATATAGAATTGTGTTGTAATAAAAAAAACACCTTCTTATTAACTATGTCTGGCCAAGGACAAAATCTTCCAATTTTAATGATTAAAATTTTAATCTTGTTGGATATAGTTCACATTGCTTCTTTGTCAAAAAACGCAAGTAAGTTGAACTGAACTTAACAAAAATTGCGTATTGGTAAGGCGGTCACTAACCAACTGATGAGTCCAAGTGAGATTGCCGGGATGAAACGCAAATCTTGTGGACTAAAGCCGTTTAAAGATATTTTGAATCGAAATTTCAAGTGTACTAACTGGGACCTCTTTAATAGGGAATTAGAGAAAAGAATGAAAAATCTTAATAACACTGTGATTCAAGAACACAATCATATTAATAAGGCTTGTGAAGAACTCTGATTCTGAAAAACGCCTTTGAGAAAGGCTGTCCCCTGGAGGACAGGGAAAGAGAAGGGAAAAAAGAAACCACCCTGGTGGACTGTAGAGCTCGGTAACTTGAGAAAAGAAACGAGGAGACTCTTCAATGCTGCCAAAAGCACTAGAAACGATAATGACTGGGAGGTATACAAAACTAGTCAACGAGAACTTAAAGCAGAAACGCAACGAGCGAAGCGAAGCTCATGGAGAACTTTTGGTAGTGAAATGGAAAGTGCAAACGAATCGACCAGGCTAAGAAAAATTCTTTCGAAGGATTCAATTCGTCTGGGATCTCTTAAAACACCCACTGGGTGCTGGACCGAATCCTATAATGAGACTCTTGAGCACCTGATAAATACTCACTTCCCGGGATGTGACTGCAACCCGGAAACGGAGTCCTACACGGAACACACTGTACGATCGGATATTGTAACGGATGAAAAGATCAGATCAGGCAATCCATTCCTTTTCTCCCTATAAATTCCCCGGCTCAGATGGCATCTTCCCAATGATGCTACAGAAGAGCGAAACCCAAATAATACCGCACCTGAAAAACATATTTCTTAACACTTTAAAATGGGGATATGTGCCTTTAACATGGCGTGAAGTCAAAGTGGTTTTCATTCCAAAAGCTGGAAAACCCAGCCATACAGAAGCAAAAGACTTCAGGCCTATCAGTTTGACATCGTTTATTCTTAAAATATTCGAAAGTCTGATAGACCTGCATATTCGCGGCACTCTGAAACTGGCTGATTTATCTCAAGCTCAGCATGCCTATACAAAGGGAAAGAGTGTAGAAACGGCACTTCACAGCGTCGTCAGCACGATTGAGAAGACATAGAATGACAAAGAATATACCCTTGCTGCGTTTCTTGATATTGAACGAGCTTTCAATAATTTGAAAAATGAAGCAGTAAGAACAGCTCGTGTAGGCAACAAGGTCGATAATTCAATAACAGATTGGGTAATGTGCATGTTGAAGAACAGGCCGATTAACTCCGAATTGGCAGGAGTACAGATGAGAGTATTCACATCCAGGGGCACCCCACAGGGGGGTGTTCTCTCAGCACTTCTGTGGGTGCTGGATAAGAACATAATCCTCCTTTTCTCAAACACTGTGGAGTAAGGGTAGTAGCCTATGCTGACGACCTTGCGTTATTAGCGACCCGTAAATTCTCATCCACTATTAGCGAACAGATCGAATACGTTTTTTTAAAGTTAGTAGATGGACTAAAAAGTGTGGTCTGATGGTTAACCCGTCAAAAGCTGAATTGGTCCTTTTTACAAACAAATGGAAAATTCAAGTTTCAAAATGCCTTCAATAGAGGGTACCTCTTGAAAGTTTCAGATCATTCAAAGCATCTTGGTGTGATTCAAGACAGAAAATTAAACTGGAGTCAGAACACTCGGTAAAGAGCTAAAGAGGAATGATTGCATTCTATTTCTGTAATAGATTTTTTGAGAAATCTTGGGGACCGAGTGCAAAAATTATCATGTGGATGTACTTGGGAATAATCAGACCAATATTAACATACGTTAATTTGGGCTGGTGGAAAGCAATTGAAAAAAGAACAAATCTTAAAACCCTGACAAAAGTACAGAGAGTAGGGTGCATTGAAATTACGGGGGTCATGAGATCCACGCCAACCGCAGCCTAGATCTTTTCGTACAAGAATCCGGGACATATAGCACCTTAAGGCTAAGCCATACTATCACCTGGAAAAGCAGCACAATAGGTCACGCACAGATTCTTCAGAAACATCTGGGTGATAGTATTATTACAGACTATAAACCAACCGAACTGGGCTTTCATAAACCATTCTCTACACCAGTGAGTCAGCGATTGCAATCTATTCTGATGGCTCCAAAATGGACACTGGTGTTGGTGCAGGATTTTTCTCGGTATCTCTTGAGTTAAGCAACCCAATTAGGCTCCCAGATTATAGTAGTGTCTTCCAAGCGGAGGTCCTGGCAGTGAAAACAGCTGCTAGACAGGTAACGGGGTGGCCGTGGCGCGATAGTTGTGTGCTCGCCTGTCAACCTCATGGTTGCAGGTTCGATTCCTGCCGTCGTCTATGTCTTCTTATATTCCATTAAAAACCAATTCTAAGATTGTCATAAAATAAGTTGCTGCTTTGCTCATTACATGCTGTTTAGGCACAACACTAACAGCATGTGATTGAGTAAACTAGCATACCCATAAAATATGACAACGAAATAAATAAAATAATGCGAATTATAAGGGGCATAAATAAATAAGACTTCTCTCTGTATTAGTGCAGCCGCCATCCCTGGAGATAAATCTGAGACAACAACCAGCTCTAGTCTCTGAATATCGCGCCACACATCTTTCCTATCCTTCTTTCTCTTCTTCCACCGGATGCCCGCGCTGTGTTAAGAAAACATATAAAAGGGTATTCATAATCCCTTGAGCGCGTGCAAAGTTATAAAAAAAAAAAAAAACGATGATGGCGCTACCACGGGCTGATTTCACCTTTTATATAGATAGCCAAGCGGCAATAAAAGTGATTTCGGCCACTGTGATAAAATCGAAACTTTTTTCTTGCTGCCGTAAGCAGCTAAAGGTTTTTGGTACGCAACACAATGTTAGACTCTGCTGGGTCCCGGGACACAGCGGTATATAGGGTAACGAAAACGCCGATGAGTTGGCAAGACAGGGATCAGCGCTTGACGTCAGTCAAGCAGAGCTAGTAAATATCCCACCCTGTTACATTAAACAGAAAATTTCTGACAGGATCCTAAAGAAATTCAACACAAGGTGGAGTCCACTTGACACTTGCGACACTACCAGGAAAATATGGCCATGCTTCAACAAGCAGAGGACAGACAAAATTAAGGTTCTTCGGAAGATTTTCGGCCCTATCTGCGTTAACGGGCTTTGGCGGAGAAGGTTCAACCACGAACTATACGAGTAGTATAGCGACAATGACCTGCTACAAAAAATACATTTATCATGTTTAAGATGGCTCGCAGGATTTTCAATTCCAACCCAGAGGGAAGACGCAGTCAAAGAAGACCTCGCCTACGTTGGCGCGCTCAAGTGAAAGATGACCTCAACCAATTTGGAGTGTGTAACTGGAGGCAGGTAGCCAAAGACCGAGCTGCGTGGGGAGGCATGTTGGTTGAGGGCCATGTTCGTCCCGAACTTTAGCGCCACCTAAGTAAGTAAGTAAGTTATAAGGAAGAACTAAATCTACACGATCAATATATCTTCGAAAATAATAATAAAGAGTATATATATAAGGAAGAAGAATTGAAGAAATTAGAACCTTATGTAAACTGTAGACCAACAAAAAGTTGTACTAAATTAATCAATAATAAAGAAAATTGTGTAATAGAACTAACAAGAGGAAAATTGGTAGTAAAAAACAGTAACACAGAAATATATACTAAGTGTAATGAAAAGAAAAAATACCGAAGCTGTCGTTAGAACTGCCTATAAAAGTAAAAACATTTAATTATGAAATAACAGCAATTTTTGTATATTAAAATTATTTGTAATATCAAAATCTTAAATGTACTTCATCCCTATATCGCTTACATCTAATCTGATTTTGTAATTTTCTTTTTTTTTCAAGTTCCCCCATTGATTCTTGTGCTTTTATCGATTAATTAAATATCTGAAAATACAATATGCAATTATAAGAAAATAATATAAAGCAACAGAAATAAATAAATAAATATTAAGTAATATCTAATTTTCGGACGGAAATATTAACAAAAAACATGCTTTTTTTCCAACATGAGTCAGTATCTTTAATACTTTAGGCAAACGCCGTGCCGAAAAGAAATATAACACAACTTTCGTATATTTTGAAGTTTGGTGTTTATTCTCTGTTTTTAACAAATAAATGAATTAAAAACAATGTTTAAAAAACTAAAATAGCTTACTTACTATTGTAGTGACCACACTACACACCACCACTTCGCCTCTCCAAAAACAATCTTCTTTCCCACGGCATCATGCTCTATACTCCTCGAAGGCATAAACATTCCATGTTTATGCCATACCCACTAAATCATATTCTTTATTTATTTTTGTACACAATATGGAATTCCCATTGCATTTGTTTGTATACCTATAGATACATTTCTCATGCAATTGCCTTTTACGTCACACTCATTCTGTAGTCAAGTGCCAATGCGACTAATAATATAATTATGACTCGATAGCGCCTCTATTCAATGACGATGGATACATAATTATTAAAATCCAAAGTCAAGGGCAAGCGGCACTGCACACAGAGTGAGTGTAGTAAACATCGTATGTTATGGTTGTGTCAAGGCGTAGGTACAATAAACTGTATCTAGAACGCTTGACCAATATCATATTCGATGAAAGACGGAGGTACATTGTACTATATTGAGGGCGATGCAAGAGTGGTATTCTTTGTGACGAAATGGCTAAAATGATGATTGGTGCGTTGCTTAGGAAAAGTGTTAAACTGCACTTTTCCCTTATGAGCTTGGGTATGCGTGGTGGGGATGAATTTAGTTGGATTTGAGGGTATAAATACTTTCCCTCATTCATCGAAGAGTCAGAGTTAATTTGAGAGTTAATAAAGAGTTAACTTGAAGAAGTAGAGGTCGCAGCCTAGCATTGAGACAGCGGGCCTTTTACTTAAAATAATTATAAAATATTACTAAAGGTCGCAGCCTAGCATTAAGCCAGCGGGCCTAATAAATAATAAAATTATTAAAGAGAAACTTAATCTCTTTCACTTAACTCTCCGATACCCGCTCTTCCCTAATCCATTAGGAAGCACGGCGTGGTAACGTAACATTTGGTGGCAGCGGTGGGATAATTTTCGAATTATCCATTAAATTATATGTCCTACCATTACAAAAGACCGATCTTCTGAGGCGTGCTGGGGCTAAACACCAACAAAAACAAAAAGCAAAAACAAAACAAAAAAGTGAAAGTGTTAGAAGTCCTACAAGCGTAAGTCCTTGCGAGGCTTAGACCGAACGCATTTGGCAGACGATAGGCAGTGAAAAAAGACCAGGTTGTAACTACAGCTATAGGGCGTGAAGCCTGCCTGGCAAGTAACAGCAACAATAATAGCAGCGGCAGCAAAAACAACACCAACAGCAGCAGTAGCAGTAGCAGAAACAACAACAACAACAACAACAGTAAAAAAAAAAATTTAAGGTATTATTATTATATTATTTACATACATTTACACACATATTTCGCTAGTATCCCTTGTCTCTTTTTGTACCTCTTAAAAAAAACTAATACCTTCGTCTTTGGCTATATTGTTTAAACTATTCGGTAAACGATTAAACGGTTACAAATCACTAGGGAGGCAAATAAGCGTGCCAAAGCTATTGCCGATCTATTTGACGTTCTACTTTTTTTCCCTCAAACCCAATTTATTCCAAATCCACCAACGATGGACATTAAGGTAGGGATAACTGATGTTTTTAACATCATCCCTGTTTTCGATGGGAAACCATCAGAATTAGGCAAATTTATTTCCTGCGGGGATATATTGTTCAAGGCAGTGAAAGAAACCGAAAAACAAACTTTCCTGTCTATAGTTAAAACTAGATTACAGGGTCCTGCTTTTGAGTTGACACAATATAATACCCTTCCAACATGGGAGGACTTAAAACAAAAACTCGAATCTGAGTATAAAGAGGAAAGATCTCGTTCCTTTACTCACAACGAACTGCTAACCATGAGGCAACGCTTCAAGGAAACAGTCAAGGAATTCGGTGATCGGGTATGTGCTACATTGAGTAACCTTAACCCTGCAACATACGCGATTACCGAAGGCGAGGCAGTAAGAACATTTTTGGTCGACGAAAATAACAAGTTGGCCATACAAGTATTCGAGGATGTTTAAAGAACGATCAACTCAAAATAATAGCCAAGGCTCATGGTGGCACGAGCCTGAAATTAGCAATATCCTATGCTGAGAGTCACGCCGCAAGAATTGATAGCCATAGCAATTCTCAAACGCAGTCAAACAAATTTCTAAACAGACACCCAAATCCAACAAGAATATCCTGCCAAACTTGTGGTAAGCCAGGCCACACGCGTGAAACGTGCTATCGAAATGTACAGTTCCCTCAGTATCAAAACTTTCAGCACCGGTCACCCTTTAAAAGAGAAGTGCAGTACATCAGTTGCAATTACTGTAAGAAACGTAACCATACAGAAGATAACTGTAGGTTGCGTCAGTCCAGAGATAGACCACAGATTAATTATCCTCCCCAAATTTCAAATCCATTTAGAGGTGACGCTACGACCGCAAGTTACAGCGGAAATTCGAGGCCCACACACGTGAGAAGACAAAATGATAATCACGGTGTAAGATACTCCAATATCAGTCAACCACAAGTTTCGGAAAACCATTCCATTCGGGAGGAGACAAACGGCAACCCCCCTCGAATAATTACTTCAGCCGATATCCACCAGAACAAGAACTAAATCTTAAGTTCCACGTATCGTTCTGTCCTGAATTCAGAGAGCCAAAGATACGTCTACCATTTAGTCCATCGAGAAAAAAATATACCACGTTGCTTATTGACACGGGAGCAGATATATCCCTTTTAAAAAATACTTGTTCTTTAGAAAGCAGTAATGAATCCTACACAATATCAACCATAGCTGGGGAGTCATTACAAACCCTGGGGATGATATATGGTAACTTGGAATTTAAAACTGCAGATCACACGATGATCTTGAAACATAATTTCCACGTACTTACCGATCATATAAATCTACCCTATGGCGGTATAATAGGAAACGACTTTCTATCAAAATTTAAGTGCATAATAAATTTTAAAGAAAGATCTCTAATAATTCCAATGTCAAATAATAATGAAGTAGAAGAAAGGGAGCCATTATCTACGGATAATGGGGGTAAGCATCTAGGAGAAACATGCAATTCTATGTACGGGGCCTATAGCCAGAGCCGTGGCGAGTCGCTATGTGAATCACGATCTACCAACCCAGATTCTAAAATAAAAAAGGAAAAACTGTTCGAAAATTATATTACTCTAAAACCACGTTGTGAGCAGATAATTAAAATTCCATTCAAGCATAATAAAGATGCGATTATATATATAAAAGATAATGTCATGGTAATAACACGGAACCAAAAGAATAAAATGGAAATGGAAAAAAGAAGTAAACATGCAAAATCAGTCGAACCATCTCAAGAGGAAATACAGATAGTTTCTAGTTTTTCTTTGATAGAAAAGGAAGGTGAAATCCATCAAGACAAAAAGCTTCCTCTCAAAGTAATAATCTTGCCCTTAATATATTCTGCAGAAGAAAAAACACTCCAAGAATTAATACCAAATTTTATTAAACCAGACATAGGTAAGAGTCTCAAAACGAACTTTGGTGTTATTGTCACACTTCCTTTACTCATCAGAGGTACTGAAGATGAACGAATCACAGAAAAATTCCTAACGACTATAAAGGAAGAGACACAAAAATCAAATTTTCGAGCAATTGGTTTATCACTACCAAATTTGGGTATCAACACCAAAAACACGAACTTCAAAAAGAATGAAATACAAATACTACTGGCCTAAAATGACACAGGATATTACGAATTATATCCGCAAATGCGCTTCATGCCAATTAAACAAAAGTAAAAAGAATCCTCCAGTTCCTGTGAAAATTACGTCAACTAGTTCGCGGCCTTTTGAAAGAGTAGCCTTAGATATAGTTGGTCCACTGCCAGTTAGCTATAATAATCAAAAATATCTACTAACATTTCAGGATGATCTCACTAAATTTTCAGAGGCTTTTCCTATCCCGAATGCAGAAGCTTCAACAGTAGCACGAGTTTTTTCAGAGAATATAATATGCCGACACGGTTCCCCTACTACGCTACTGACTGACGAAGGTACTAATTTCCTAAGTACCATGTTCAAAGAATTATGCGCTTTACTAAAAATTAAAAAACTTAACACATCACCCTATCACCCTCAAACCAATGGAGCACTTGAACGTAGTCATAAAACCCTCGCCGAGTATCTTCGACACTACGTCAATCGAGATCAATTAACATGGGATACATGGACTCCATATGCATTGTTCGTGTATAACACTACACCACATAGCAGTACAGGTTACACGCCTTATGAACTTCTGTATGGGTTTCCTGCTAATATTCCTAGCACATTCTCTCAAAACCCGAAGACTATATATAATTATGAAAACTACGCTAACGAGCTCAAATCTAGATTGCGACACGGTTATCAAGTAGCAAATGAAGCTCTAGGTAAAATGAAAATAATCTCAAAAGCCCAGTATGACAAAACAGCCAGACCCAAAAATATTAATGTAGGCGAAAAGGTTCTTTTAAAAAACCAAACGAGGAAAAATAAATTTTCATCCCTTTGGGAGGGTCCATACGAGGTTCTTGAGATATTACCTGATGAAAATACCGTTCTCAAAATACACAAAAAAGTAAAAATTAGTTCATAACAATAACATTACGAAATTTATAGATTAAACTATAAAAAAAAAAAAACAAATTTTAATTCCTCTTTTCTCTCGTTTTCCTTAACCTCAGAATGGAATCTATAGACTAAACACCAGATTCATACTGGTTATTGTATAACATAGTGTCCAACACAGAAATTCCTCTACGAAAAGGGTTTATAAAAAAATATACATATAAAAAAAAAATATCCACATATTCTTTTTTTTTTTCTTTTGTTCTTCTTCTTCTACGAAACACACAAAAAAACACAAAACTGAGAGCAACTTCCGACATACAACAATTATCTAACTATTTTACAGATGGAACCACTAGTATTAACACTATGGCTCAAATAAGTTTCAATGACCTACGGAATTATTCAAATCACTCCGATACGGGACAACCCAGGCATATACTTTGAGCAATGGGGGAAAGCAGAATTATATTCCAACGAATGGAAACTAATAGTTTACTACGACATGAAGACATTTACCACAGCCCTTAACAGTGCCCAACTCTACGTCTCTGAATTAGAACAACTATGTGCGCAACTACAAGGGAAAGTAAGTTGCGATATCTTTTGCAATAGCGCGTCTAGCGAACTAAACCATATTTTATTGGGGGTAAAACAAAAACAAAATCTTATCACGGGGGACAGGAACGATAGGCAAAAACGAGCTTTATTAAACGCGGTAGGAATAATAAGCAAAACTTTATTTGGGACTCTAAGCGAAGAAGACGCTGAGTATTATGACAAACAAATAAAAAAGTTAGAAGCTAACGAAAAGCATCTGTTAACATTAGTAAAAAAGCAAACTATACTTCTAGAAACTACATCTAATGTCTTTAATAAATCGGAATCAGCTATGGAAAATCAATTCCTTGCCTTTACTTCAAAATTGGAAACAATCCGAGAACTTGCAAATCAAATAAACAATGCCAATCAAGAACAATTCTTACTATCCGAAATCGAATCCCTAACAACTTTAATTACATTGATACTCATGCGTCACCAAAACACAATTGATGAAGTAATTGATTTAGTAAGCGATATCAATCATGGCAAACCACATCCGAATATTGTTACTCCAACTCAACTCGAGTCAATATTATCAAAAATAAAACAAGACCTCCCGAGGGGAACAAAAATTTCGTCACTGGTAACAGACGACATTTTAACACTTTACAAAATCAGTTCAATCAGCACGACTATACGTCAACAAAAAATTATCTACGAATTCAAAATACCTTTCCCACATCTAGAAAACTTTCATGTTTACAAAATCATCCCTTTACCTTTTAGCCACAATAAGCATTTTATATTTATACAACCTACTACTGATTACTTGATAATAGATTTCAACAAGGAGTATTATAGCAGCCTAAACTCCAACGACTTGGCAAACTGTAAACATCAAGGAAAAACATTTTTATGTCCAATGACACACCCTCTTTTTTAATTCAAATTCAGAGCTCGCCACTTGCGAAGTAGAATTGCTTCGTAGAGCAAAATCTCTACCACCGTCATGCGACATAAAAGAAGCAAATCTTTCGAGCGTTTGGTTGCAATTATCCGCTCACAACAAGTGGTTATTCTCCACCACACAGAATTATGAGATAGACGAGATTTGCAAAGAAGAGTTAACAACGTACACCCTTTATGATACAGCTACCATAGAAATAATGGGAAATTGCTACATAAAATCTAAAGACTTGATAATCCACTCATATAACGAGATAGATACTATCTCTCACAATTCATACATACCACTCATTAATATATCAAACTATCTGGGTAACATTTCACTTCCACAAATCAGTAAAAATAATCAGATTGCCTTTATAAAATTTTCTAGCCAAGATGGACTTAAACTTATATCAAAACAAATAAATAAAATAAAATCCGAAGAAAACATTTCACTTTTACCTATAAGCTCCCACGGCGTTCACCACTATACGGTAATTTATGCTATACTTTTTTTTATACTAGCATACTGCTTACGCCGCCTAATCAAACGCCTTAAACGAAAAAATAATATAGCCACTGTCGAACTCCCCAAACCTTTAGAAGATTTCCCATCTCCATCTCAAATTATAAACGAACCACTCCCAATCCCAGAACCTAAACTAGTTCTAAACATTAGTGATAAAAAAAAAATTTATAAAAAAAAAAGATAAAAAAAAACACAAAGAATATAAAACACTTAAAGACAGATGTACAGATTTAACTTTATATTAAACAAAAAAAAACACACACTTTTTGATATAGACATGTATGTAATTAAACTTTATTTTTTTTAATATGTGGTTTAATTTTATAAACAAATGAAAAAAAAATTTATATCAACAGAAATAAAAATCAAACATAATATAAACAATATAAAAAATATATATAAAGACAAATTTTAATAATCCTGTGTAAATATTTCAAATGATACAAACTATAATGTAAAGCCTGACCCTTCGATTTCTTATCAACATATCAGAAAATTCCACCTATGGAATTTCCTTCTTTTCAGGGGGGAGGGATGTAGTGACCACACTACACACCACCACCTCGCCTCTCCAAAAACAATCTTCTTTCCCACGGCATCATGCTCTATACTCCGCGAAGGCATAAACATTCCATGTTTATGCCATACCCACTAAATCATATTCTTTATTTATTTTTGTACACAATATGGAATTCCCATTGCATTTGTTTGTATACCTATAGATGCATTTCTCATGCAATTGCCTTTTACGTCACACGCATTCTGTAGTCAAGTGCCAATGCGACTAATAATATAATTATGACTCGATAGCGCCTCTATTCAATGACGATGGATACATAATTATTAAAATCCAAAGTCAAGGGCAAGCGGCACTGCACACAGAGTGAGTGTAGTAAACATCGTATGTTATAGTTGTGTCAAGGCGTAGGTACAATAAACTGTATCTAGAACGCTTGACCAATATCATAGTCGGTGAAAGACGGAGGTACATTGTACTATATTGAGGGCGATGCAAGAGTGGTATTCTTTGTGACGAAATGACTAAAATGATGATTGGTGCGTTGCTTGGGAAAAGTGTTAAACTGCACTTTTCCCTTATGAGCTTGGGTATGCGTGGTGGGGATGGATTTAGTTGGATTTGAGGGTATAAATACTTTCCCTCATTCATCGAAGAGTCAGAGTTAATTTGAGAGTTAATAAAGAGTTAACTTGAAGAAGTAGAGGTCGCAGCCTAGCATTGAGACAGCGGGCCTTTTACTTAAAATAATTATAAAATATTACTAAAGGTCGCAGCCTAGCATTAAGACAGCGCAGCGGGCCTAATAAATAATAAAATTATTAAAGAAAAACCAAATCTCTTTCATTTAACTCTCCGATACCCGCTCTTCCCTAATCCATTAGGAAGCACGGCGTGGTAACGTAACACTATTTTTAGCTAATTTCGGTAGGCGGCTTCGTCTCCGGTCGGCGTTCATACAAAAGTGCCAAATTATGCTAAGCGAAAGTAGTATCACGTACAAATAAAAGGTGTATTCCTACACTGTAGGTGCGCGCCAATTTATCTGACAATTGAAGAGATCTGTTTCACCCAACAAAGCAGAACTACCTTCCGAAGCTAAAGATCTGTTTACATTAGCATTGCTTGATTATTTAACACTCTACCCCCCGCACCTGGTCCCACCACAGCCTCACAATCAACCCTCAGTACAGCCAGTTTAACCGCCGACCTCCGAAAAACTCCCGTTGACATTTCAATCTCGGATAAACGGACCTGATCATCTGGTCCAACAAAAAACTTTAAGATTCCTCTTCGCACCCATTGACTTCTCGCAACGTTCTCATCGCAGACGAGGACCTGGTCTCCTACTTGAAGATTTGAGACTTTGGCGAACCACTTACTCCTTTTTGTTAGTTCTGGAAGATATTCCTTGATCCATCGATGCCAAAAGAGATCCTTGATATGCTGCCTTATTCGCCATTGCTTTCGGAGCCAGAGAGCTCTTTCATTGATGTGTCCAGACGACTGCGTCGAGTTTGTTCCACCAATCAAGAAATGATTCGGCGTTAATCGCTCCGCAACTTCGGTTGTCAGTGTTTTCTGCTTCAATAAGAACACTCACTAATGTCTCGGTCTTGGGCGCAAGTTCATTGAGAGTAAAACTATCTTCACTGATCGAACAAGCCTCTCCCAATATCCTTCGGCATGTAGGTTGGAAGGGCAGTTCAAGATCCATTCAATTCCCTTTGCGGAGAGTTCTGCTTTGATGGCATTATTATCGAAAACATCAGCTGTTAAAAGTTCTTTCTTCGCGCCGATAAAGTTGGTGCCATTTTCACTTCTAATTCGCACTGGTATTCCTCTCCGATTGACAAAATTACAGACACACAGGATACAAACGTATGTCGATAAGTCAGCTGTTGGTTCCAGGTGAACGGCTCTCACACTCAGGCACGTAAACAGGGCCATCCAACGTTTTTCCTTATGAGGTCCTATTGTCACATTCACCGGGCCAAAATAGTCCAGTCCTGTATAACTAAATGGCCCCAAGAAGGGAGTGGGTCGATCCTCGCGCAACTGCCCCATCAACGGCGGCAAAGGGCGAGCAGATCTTATCCTGCAAAATGAGCACCGACTTCTTTCATTCTTGATTACAGATCGTAGACTGGGAATCCAAAATATTTGTCGTATTTCGTTAGTGACCGTATCGTCGTTTTGATGACATAAACGGCGATGAAACGGCTATGATCAGATTTGTGAATTGGTGGTCCTTTGACAATATGATGGGCCGCTCGAAGAAGACGGAAGCATTGTGGTAGCGTCAATGCGTCCGTATGCTCGTAACAAGCCATCACAATCCAGATATGGAGTTAGCTTATAGCAAGAACTCGATTTCTCAACTTGCTGATTGCAACTCAATTGGCATATTTCTTGGGCGAAAATATCCTTTTGCACAATTCCGCAAAGTAATCGTTCGGCTTCTTTGAGTTCTAAGGCAGGTAATTCTCCCTTTTCTGTTGTTTGGCGACGATAGGATTTGACAAACCGAATTAACCAGGCTGCAGTTCTTTTTAATAATGAATATTTCGAGAATCTAGAGAAATCAAAGATTGGCGTACTCACTTAGGCGTGCAAAACGAACTTCGGTATCATTTCATCTCGGCAGACATAGCTAGAGATGTCATCTGGTTGTGATGGCTATTGAACTTTGGGCAACTTGAGGAAAGGAGCACCACCTATCCATTTGTTATCGGCTCGGAATACTGGTGGATATCGTGCTCGTGTTGCTTCGTCAGCTGAATTTATCTTAGTCGGGGTCCAACTCAATTGTCCAATCTTGCTACTGTGCAATATTTCGGCAACTCGAAAACCAACAAATTGTTTATGATGGCGCGGATCAGAATGAAGCCACCTTAGCACTGTTTTTGAATCACTCATAAGAACTCGTTCGTCTGGTTTTAGGTCATGGCATTCTAAAATAGAGTCACACAATCTGACTCCCAAAACTGCAGCTGATAATTCTATATGTGGGATGGACATCAACTTTTTCGGAGCGCATCTTTTCTTGCCAACAAATGAACGTGACACTAACTTCTTTTTGTACTCAACCCGCATATATACTGCTGCACTGAACACCTCTTCACTGGCATAAACGAACGTATGAAGAACAATACTGCTGGCTGTGGATAGAGAAACGTGGTGGCATCTCGGAACTCTAAGCTTCATGACGTTATGGAGATCCTCTTAGTTGGGCATTTTCTTCCTTTAGTGATGTCTTTGCTGACACCGGAGAAATTTAACTTAAACAAGAATGCATCCTCACCTGGGGCCCAGCACATTCCCAAAACCTTCTCCACTGCGGCTTCAATATTCATGGTAACAATTCGTCTCTGTTGTTCTTTATTGTCTGATTGATATATATTTTTTAAAACCTCTTCAGTATTCGATGCGAAATTTCGTAGCTCGAACCCGCCGCTTCTATGGATGGTGACTACAGTGTTAGTGACCTCGATCGCTTCTGCAACATCATTGAAACTTTCTACGTAGTCGTCTACGTAATGATGATCTGTGATTGCCATCACAGCTCTGGGATATTCTTTGATGAATCCTTTTGCGCTTAAGTTTTTGACATAATTAGCTGAACACGGCGAGCAGGTGGCACGAAATGTCATTGACTGCCTACTATAAACACCAACCGGCTGGTTTTCGAACTCTCGCCAAAGAAATCGCTGAGAGCTTTGATCTTCAGGCTGGATCATCACCTGATGAAACATTTCTCTAATGTCACCAGTCATCCATTGTATAGGATCATTATTAATGGTTTCAAATCATCTGGGCCCTTAAGTAAAAAAGAATTAAGGCTAACGTCACCCACTTTCGGAGCAGCATCGAATATCAAGCGAAGTTTTTATGGTTTATTCGGATTTTTCACTCCGAAACGCGGAAAGTACCAGGTCCTTGGAGTGATTAATTTGGCTTCATAGTACGAGAGTTCTTTTGCGTATCCTTTTTGAACATAACTCGAAATAATAGATCTGTACTTATCGGCGAATTCTGGCTGTCTTCCAAATTTATTTTCCAGGCTGAATAATCTTCGATGAGCCATGTCGTAGCTCCTCCTTCCGGATGATTTGGCTCTGCTTCCACAAAAGTTCCGTCTGGTATCAATCGTTTTTCTTCTTGGAGGTGTCCAGTAGAATCTCAAGTGCAATCTGCTCATCTTCAGATATCAACTTCTCTTTCGGTTTTTTGACTCCGAAATTCTCGATGCAGAAGTACTTATCAACCATACGTGTCAATTTAGATTCCTTATCTTGACAGTTCTGGCCAACATGCAGAAAAAGAACTCTTGTAGAAGGTTTCGCGATTGTCTTTATCTTATCGTATACTACATATCCAAGTTTAGTCTCGGTAACAATTGGCCCGGATTGGATTTTATTGGACCCAATCGTTCGTATCGGGGCTCCCAGATAACAGTTGTCAAGTCCAATTTAAAATTGTGGACTTGCATCTTTATATTCGGCTGGGAAGCGAGATAATATATCAATCGCATAGTCATGGTCCCATAAGTCTGCTTTGGTAAGCGTCTGAGTCGGCAAACTCAATTCGTTAATGGTGTGTGCTTGTTCCATCTTATACATATCGGCCCCATCGACGTCCGCGTTAATATGCAAGTCAACAACAAAGGATTCGTTTGTAAACGACTATTGACCGAACCATTGAAGTTTAAGATCTGTCTTGCGCCCATTTAAACGCAAACTATCACCCAACGCAGCGCTCATTATGGTAACAGATGATCCTTCATCAAGAAGTGCATATGTTCGTAGCACTACACAATTTCCATAAAGGCGAACTGGTACTATTCTAAAGAGAATTTTGTTGTCCTTTCCCTTGCTGCAACTCAAAATGTTTTTCTCAACTACGGATTCCGTGGCGTTGGCTCAAAATATCGAGATTGATGATGCTCCTCCGTCTTCATGCAGCGATGGAAGATGATTTTGGTCACATTCATGCTTTCCACAGTTTTTTCGTTCTGCACAAATGCACGGAGTGACCATATTTAAGGCAACAAAAACACAGCTTCTTCACAAAATCCCACTTGGTTGTTGTAGAAAGGACACTCTGAGATTAAATGTTTCGCTTTCTTACAAAGGCGGCAAGTTTGAATTGGTTTGACTGTTGGCACTTTTTGTTCTGCGGCATAGAGAATGTTTCTTGGATTTGGATTATGTCCGGATTTACAAACATATTAATCTTGCTCTGCCAGTCAGCCACTGTTGCAAATGTGTTATTGTGGGATAGGGTTGGTTACAGATGCTTCTCTGAACCCACTCCAACTTCTTCCTCATAGGAAGTTTACTGATGAGCTCGTCGAGGATTGTATGATTGGCTAGCTACAACGTCATTCCACTGGCAAATTGTATTAATAATTCCAATTTGTCTTCTGGAATCGGGCTTATTTCACTGGCTTTGAGGTATTGGCTCCGTAATAATATATCCGGGCGACCAAATCAAAATTCAAGAGCTGCCATGGCTTGATTTATAGTGCTCGGATGGATAAGCATTGCTTCGATGACTTTTCTGGCGGACCCTTTTAGGGCTTTCTGCAGGCGCAATAAATTATCTACATTCGTATAATTATACATGGCAGTAGAATCTCGAAAGGATTTGGAAAACAACGGCCAGTCCTCAGGCTTCCCAGTGAATTCAGGCTGATCACGTAACTTACGGCCGGCTGCGACCTGACATGAATACAAATTGCTGTCGGCACCTACATTGTATGATGTAGGCATCGGCGGTGCTACTGCTTGAGTTGGTGGTGCTTCAATTTGATTCGAGTTGAAAGATTGGAATCGAAACAACAGTGGCAAGAACGATGGCACTTGTGGAACACTTATTGGTGTTAATTGGGTTCCGCTATTATAACCTGGCGGATGTGGTGGCGCAGACGGTTGTGTTTGCAAGTAAGAGATTCCACACCATGAACTGGGCATGTACTGTGGCAATTCGAATCCAGTGGACATATTGCCAGCAGGTGTAGCGGTCACCGTGTTTGTGGCAGAGATTAATTGTACACTGCAAGACACAACTGAAGCACTTGTACATAGGCCAGTCACATCTGAAGTCGTCACGATGAAATTATGATGTTGCGTGTCTAGAACTTCTTGCAGCCGAAGTTTTTCTTCCTTTTCAGTAGCTGCAGTAGACAACGCTGTTTGAAGTTGCAAGCGTATTTCATCCAACTGCTTTTGGATTTCTTCCATAGCTGCCGATTTTCAACTCTTATCGGTGATTGTCTTATCCAGCTCTGTATCACTTCCACTTTCCATGGCACTTTGGCGTTGGCTGGAGACTTTCTTCTTCATAGGATATTGTTTGCTGGCTGCTTTGGCTGAGAATTATTTATGGGACAAGGCTCGCAATCCCAATGGCAATATCCCTAATTAAAAATAAGAATAAAATTTGTAGGCAAACGCCGCGCCGTGCCGAGAGCATTTATTGCAAAGAAATATAACACAACTTTTGTATATTTTGAAGTTTGGTATTTATTCTCTGTTTAAAACAAATAAATGAATTAAAAACAATGTTTAAAAAACTAAAATAACTTACTTACTATTTATAGCAAATTTCGGTAGGCGGCTTCTGCTCTGGTCGGCGTTCATACAAAAAGTGCCAAATTATTTTAAGCGAAAGTAGTACCACGTAAATATAAAAGGTGTGTTCCTACACTGTAGGTGCGCGCCAATTTATCTGACAATTGGAGAGATCTGTTTCATCGACCAAAGCAAAACTACCTTCCGAACCATAAAGATCTGTTTACATTAGCATTGTTTAATTATTTAACAAATACCTACTGTCATCGAGTCAATAATAAAATATATGATTAATATAAATTAATGAAATTTCTACTATTTACATTATCTTAATATTGAAGGAATGTTTTTGAATTGGTAACTCTTTTACTTATTTAACTTAAGTTAACTATCTTGACTTATTGCTGAATAATTTCGTCTCTTTCTGATACAAGAAAGACATAGAAAATTATATGTTGGTCTCAATCGTCAACCACTTCTTTGATCTTCATTTTGTACAAAATTAAAATTAAATTAAAAGTTAAAACTCCATTGTTCTGGTTAGATCTGCGTTAGGTAAATTGTATAATTATTTTATTATGTGAATTATTAATTATCTCTTACTTAGATTTCTAAATGAAGGTATTATTTGCTTAGTTGTTTAAAACAGTCTGGATTTAACGTTAATGTTCTTATACCAATTGTAAGTTGATTATACATTCTATATTACCGTTGCTATCGTCTTATTGCAGAAAATAAAACTGAAGTTGTACTGCCGAGGAGAATTTGCTTTGGTTTTTTATTGTTTTAAACATTCTTCATTGGATTGGTAGATACATTTTTTGGATCTTCAATATCTATTATTGGGTTTGAATAGTTTGGAAGTTCAGTTTGTTTTGCGAAACAACAAAATTTGATTTTAATTGTTTCGATTTTTATTTGGATTCTAACGCCATTTTCTTTGCGATAACCACCATTATAGTTTTAGTGGAATATTAAGATGGAGAAAGGGGTACATAGTTGCGGTTTCGCAAGTTGTATCCGAGCAGACGCCGAGCTTATGGTTTCTCGTGAGAAGTGCAAGCGGTGGAGGCATTATAATTACCATGATTTCGATCCCAACAAATTCGACACATTGGTACCTTGGTATTGCAAAGAGCCTGACTGTGTGTTGAAAGATGAAGAGGATTCGAATTCTGAGCATGCTAGCGGGCAAAATGAACTGCTCCAGCAGAAGGTGATTCAGAAATTCAGGTTGAATTGCGTATGAAAGCTGCTACAGTAGTACAAGCCGCAGGCGCTCAACGTGACAAGGTGCTATTTGAGTTAAGAGCTGAACTTGAGGTGATGAAGCTAAAGCTGTCAAAAGTTCCCATCGTCAAAGAACAGCCGGTTGCCGCTTCCAGCGTTTCTAAAAGCGGTGTCAGTACTTCAAATTCTGCGCAAAAGTTAGATATAATAAAGAAGATTCAAGCTAATCATAGGGCGTAGTTGAACAGTTCGGTTCCGCCTGGTAACCAGTCTACTCCCCTGCGTAAAATTCCCGAGCACCAGAAGTCCATCAGTGACACTTCCTTTAGAGACACGGATATGGCTTATCTACTTACAATTCTCAATCGTAGCTGGTAAGAATAAAAGAGAGTGGCCTTATTTTGAGGAAGTATACAAGTCTACCACAATTGATGGGAAGTACAGTGACAAGGAGAAAGTGTCATGTTTGCCGAAGGCTTTTAAGGATGAGGCGTATCAGCTAGTAAGCGATTTTCTTAAGTATTCATCTGATGCCGATGCGTTATTGGATTCGCTTCGAAAAATATTTGGCCGATATAACGTTTTAGTACATGACTTGACTTTAGATTTATTGAACCTTCCAAAGCTTTGTTGCGGGCAAGAGGAGGTGGATAGGTCGCGGTAGTGGGGATAGGTAGGAAAAAGGACGGGCTACGATATTGGAAAGGAATAGTTCGGAAAAGGGATAGAATGCTAAGTTCCGGGGGCGTGGCCTGCTTGCTATGCACGGAATCAGCCCCCGTAAACCTAACCTCACCTGCAAACAAAAAAACAGATCAGGCCTAAGGAAAGAAAAGGAAATTGGAAGATAAATACGGACGGACTATTGTCACATCAAGGCACTGCGGATGTTGTTGCAGTGAGGCCATTACCCACCATACCTTAGGAATCTTCGGCCATTTTTAGATTCCCCCAAGATGGTGGATGATCGGTTTCAGATCATGCCCTCTTGACCGAAACTTTCAGCCACCTTCAGCACCCCCTGAAAAATGTCTTTAATAAGTTAAAATTATCACGCACCTTTTGTTTGCAAATTTTTTTTCAAATAACTTATTTAATTATTTATTTTTTTTTGTAGTTTTAGGCGGACTATAATTAAGGACTGTCTTCGTACGTACCCCGCAGTCGATCCCTATCCAACCATCTCCTATCTTGCATTTTAACGAACATAATAGCTTTTTTTCCACCAAAATTCCTACTCCCACACAAAGTTAGCAAATCATACGATTTAATACCTACGCTAGTTTGTTCTCTTTTTTTTTGATACTTTATGAAATACCTATGTATTGGTGGATCTCTGATCATCTTCTCTATGCATGACACTTGAGGATCACTGCCATCAGTTGGTCTTTGATCAACATTTTCCTTCTACCTCAGTAGATGGTGTGACCACAAGTTTTCATGCCACGTTTACATGTGGACAACACTTAAAAAAAAGTTGCGTGCAATCATTTATAATGAGAAAATTCCCTACCCTGCTCACATATTAATACCATGAGATCAAGCACCTGCAAATGATCCTGCGACAAGCATAAAACAAGTGTCTCCAAAATGTCGGAAGTTTTAACCTTAATTTTTGATTCACCTATCGTTTCCGAAGGGTTACATATTCGCTGTATTCCTCGATCCGCACCCCTTTTACGTCTTGACACGTTTTACTAGGTCTACTAGTTACTAGTTTTACTAATCGACCTCAACTTCACCTCGGACTAAAATTTGACATTTAGTGAAAATTCAACATTAACTGACAGTCCCCGGTCCGTGTAATACCGTTTGGAGAAAATTTACGTTTAGCTGTCACTACTCATTGATTGGCAAGATTGTGGTGTAAAGGTATCAACTCGTCCGCTTGATTCAAACTGTTTACAAGGTGAACTACCATGTGATCGAATTACAGTCGATGCTTACATGCAATTTCAGGATTGACGGGTTGAAAAGTGGACTATCTCACTCGCGTTATTGTTCATGACTACTCTATGGAAAGTGTCACATGGATAATAACATAGCTGTCCGCCACAACAATACAAAACAAGGTACTTTTGGTTTTTTTTTTTTTTTTAAATTTGTGTAAGCATTTTTCCCTATTTTGTCTATAGAAATAAATATATAACGTGTTATTCGGCTTCTGTTTTTTTTCAGCTATATTGATTGGCCAGGGGGAGCGGGCGTCCATAACAAAATTTTGGTTTTCCTTGGAGTACCTACTCCAATGAAAGACAAAAAAAAGGACGTGCCGATTACTGCTCTAATTGTAGGCATTGTAAGTAGTCATACAAGTATATGTTGGGCATAAAGAGGTGATTTAACTTTTCATTTCAAGAAATAGTGATTCGCAGATGTATTCGCCTTGTTTATTTATTTGTTTCAGACCAATGTATATTACTGGCTGTATTGGTCACAACCGCTTACCACATATTAGGTCGGTGGGAAGTAACCCACACTAAAAGCCGGGCAAACAAAAATGTTTAAGGTTAAGCCGTGTGCGTTGCTATGGGATCAACAGCCATGAGTGTGCATTGACCTACGCTAACATACCAACTTTACCTAGGTCATTGACTTCGACTTGAACGAGCAGCTGATACTAACGGGTAGAATATAGATTAATGCGTACGTGCTATATATAATACTCGCACAAAAATTCAAATATTACGCAAACAAATTGATTGATTGTCCTGTAGATATTATATATAATAAAACAAGTTATCTAATTAGAAACGAAATTGTAAATATCAGAGTTGGGATCTAAGATTAATGTGAAATATCACAGTTAAAATTAAATTCTAGTAATTAAATATCACAGTTGAAAATTAAATTATAGTAAGTAAATAGCACAGATTAGTTTTCAATCATTTCGAATTGCTTATAACCGATTATTATTTAGGTAAGTATTGGAGTAAACAAAATTGTAATCGGACAAATAATATCTAATGCTAATAAATGGACTATATAACACTACGAACAGATGCATGCTTTAAATAAATACATAAAAACAAAAATAAAACAACCAAATTGATCAATTAAATTGGGGGTGGCCGTGGCGCGATAGTTGTATGCTCGCCTGTCAACCTCGTAGTTGCAGGTTCGATTCCTGCCGTTGTCCATGTCTTCTTATATTCCATTAAAAACTAATTCTAAAAATTGTCATAAAATAAGCTGCTGCTGCGCTCATTTCATGCTGATTAGGCATAACAGTAACAACATGTGATTGAGTAAACTAGCATACCCATGAAATATGACACCGAAATAAATAAAATAATGCGAATTATAAGGGACATAAATATATAAGACACGGTAATTCTCTCTGCATTAGTTCAGCCGCCATCCCTGGAGATAATTCTGAGACATCAACCAGCACTTGTCTCAGAACATCGCGCCACACATCTTTCCTATCCTTCTTTCTCTTCTTCCACCAGATGCCGCGCTGTATTAAGAAAAAACATATAAAGGGTATTCATAATCCCTTGAGCGCGTGCAAAGTTATAAAAAAAAAAAAAAAAAAAAATTAAAGAGAAATGTTCAGTTATTATGTGGCGACAAATAAGGTGTTTAAAAAAAACGGTTGTAGTAAAGCTCCATCAGGTACTAAATTGCGGGGTGGTTTTATATACATTAAGCCATAGGTGTATTTAAAGATGACTTCCTAAACGATCAAGTGCGTCATTTAAGTTCTTTTACATATATTTTTGGAAATTATTGTAGCAATAAAATCATCTAACCATAATTTTTGTAAGGCTGAGTTTTGGCTAATTTTCATTCGCTTTGTCAAAAAAATTATTTGCTTGCAACTTTGGTTTGTTACGCCCTCTAGCCTATTTTATCAGAAGAGGGCTGAGAATTCGCCAACCTTATGTAGTTTTCGTGCCATCGAATAGCCACTGTGATCCCTAGGAGACAGCTGAGATCGAATCCCTGCAAAACCATTGTGTCCACACGGAGTCTAATCCCTACATTGCGGGGGTGTGGATCGGGCATTCTTAACAGATACGACATGTCAATGCCATTTACACAGTCTTCTTACTAACTCATTACTACAAAACAAAAAAGGAAATCGGCGAATATTCAGCGAGGTGAGCTTAACAAGCGAAAAACGATGTACACCCTTCTTTGAAAACTTATAAAAAAACTAATGAAACTGGGTACCCAAGCAAACAAAAAAAAACTGGTAAATATGACAAAAAGTAGCACAATAAATAAATATATAGACAGTCTAAGCTTATTGTTAAAACTAACCAAAGGTTACAGAAAAGCCAAAAACACTTAAATAACTCACTAAACGGGAACTTAACGAAAAATTATTATAAAAAACCATTTTAAGAATAAAATCAAACACGTCAAGAAAACTGCTTACTTTCCAAAAAAAAAAACAAATAGTGTAACAAGAAAATTTAAATAACTAACGAAACATCAAAATAGGCAAGTTTACTGCCAAAAAAACTGTATGTGTATATTTAACAAAGTTATATATGATGCAGAAAGTTAAATAAATAGCTCAAAAAAACCATTATCGAAATCAAATAAATTATTTGCGAAAATTTATTTAAATGCATTACGAAAAATGTCAGAAATACAAAATTGCAAAAATTATTTACATAACCACAGATAACGAGTTGTGCAAAACAAAAACTAAAAAAAAGGTTTTTTTTTTAGACATGAAAGTACTTTTCACAGAAAAGAATCCTAAAGCAAATATTTGAAAGGTTTTTAAAAAAACGAAATAATAAATAAATACAAAAAACTTAACAAATAGATTTACAAAAAAAAACAGTTACTTAACTACTAACCAGCTTTCAGCCAAAAAACTGTAAGGCAAACCAATTATCATTGAAACCTCACTTAATAATTATTCTATCTTCGTACAAGCCTTTAAAGATTTTATTTTTCGTAACGTTTCTAAATAATGGTATACTGAAGAGGAAAAAGTTTATTATATCGAAATTTATAAACCTACGAAAAAAAATTGTACCAAGAAATGTTCTTTTGGAAATACCAGTACCTTTCAACGCAGGCAAACTAGAAAACAACTGTGCGGAAGTAATATTTCAAACAGTAAACACCAAAAAAAACTGTAATAATATTAACAACATAACTATACGAAAAACCTAGTAATTAGTAATTTTCTGTAGGTACTATTACTCTAACCACAAAAATAACTTTAAACAAAAGATTTTCTAAAAAAAATGTTTATAGAAAAACTATCAGAACCTCTAGTTTTCTGCCAAAAATCTGACATTTTTTTTCTTTTTAGAAGTCAGCAAATAATAATTTGACTTTAGTCAATTAATAAATAATTAAAAGAAGTAATAAAGAAATAAATAATGAATAATAATCGAAATAAAATCAGTAATTAAATCTATTGGAAATAAAATAATATGTAACAAACACTTAACGAATTAGATTATACATATGAAATAATTAAATAACGCAAAAATTTAAGAAACAATATAAGACAACTGGTAGTTATATTTACCAACAAAAAAAAAACACTAAAGATTATTCTAACAAAATGTTTTCTAAAAAACGGGAAATATCTTAGAAAACTTTGAAAAATCTTTAAGGTTCTATCCTAACAATAACTAAGAAATATTTTTTTCTCTAGTAAAAAAAATCTCAATTATATAGGAAAACTTTCAAAAATAACTAAAAAAAAATATAATACAAACTTAGAGTTTTTTTTTCTTTTGAACTCTTAATTTATACATGACTTTGAAAGTAAAAACATAAAGAACCACCAACATTAATAACGAAAAGTAGGGTTTCGTTGACTCGAATGTCTTAATTAATGAGGATAATAAATAACGTAAAGTTTCAGTAATTCAGAATTAAACTAAGTTTAAGCACCATTAGCGTTTAACCAACTGAATTTTACTTACGTTTTCAAGAATATTTTTAAGTGTACTTTTTCTTAAACAAAAAACAATCATAATTAGAAAATCCAAAACAAAGTTTTGCACAGTGGATTAAGTTTTTTTTCTTAATAATCATACGGGGTGCTTCAGGTAACTTCTACTTGCTGATTTCTAAGGGACAGGGTATGATCCTACATACGACATCGCTAAAAATAGGACATCAGACGGACGAACTAAAATCCCTGATGTGACAATAATAATATGGGAAAGCTACTAGAAACACTAACAAATCACATTACAAAGTTTTCTCTCACCGTTCCCGCAATTCTAGTCTGTCTCAAGGACCTTGCTAGAAGACATGAAACCGTGAGATGAAACTCGACAGAAATTTTGGAACGCTGATGTCGGACTAAACGTCACACACAGTCACTGCTACCAAATAGAAAATGACAAGACAGTAGGATTGAAAATTGAAAACTAGAAATAGAATAGTAAAAATAGTAAGGATAGGAATAGGGAAAAACAATACTAAAATACGCTATCTGATCTTACTCAAACTTTTGCAAAAGAACGTCGCAATACACCTAGGTTCGTCTGTGACCTTCCTGATGCAGACATATGCCTTTTTCAAAAACTTCAGTAATGCCAAATAAAACGCATAACACTTATTAACCGTAGTCGCTGCGAATTTCCAAACACTCGTCGCAATACAACTAGGTACGCCTGAGGCCTTCCTGTTGCAGACTTACGAGTTTTAAAAATTGACATCAAGTTTGGTTGGGTACTTCACAACATAAACGAACTTAAACAAGGACTACAATAACTAACTCGTCAAGAAAATGTTCCATCTACGTTGAAAAAACACTTTAGCGACGTTGGGCGCCATAATTGTTGCGGGCAAGAGGAGGTGGATAGGTCGCGGTAGTGGGGATAGGTAGGAAAAAGGACGGGCTACGATATTGGAAAGGAATAGTTCAGAAAAGGGATAGAATGCTAAGTTCCGGGGGGCGAGGCCTGCTTGCTAGGCACGGAATCAGCTCGTCGGACGGGGGTATCTTGCCCCCGTAAACCTAACCTCACCTGCAAACAAAAAAACAGATCAGGCCTAAGGAAAGAAAAGGAAATTGGAAGATAAATACGGACGGACTATTGTCACATCAAGGCACTGCGGATGTTGTTGCAGTGAGGCCATTACCCACCATACCTTAGGAATCTTCGGCCATTTTTAGATTCCCCCAAGATGGTGGATGATCGGTTTCAGATCATGCCCTCTTGACCGAAACTTTCAGCCACCTTCAGCACCCCCTGAAAAATGTCTTTAATAAGTTAAAATTATCACGCACCTTTTGTTTGCAAATTTTTTTTCAAATAACTTATTTAATTATTTATTTTTTTTTGTAGTTTTAGGCGGACTATAATTAAGGACTGTCTTCGTACGTACCCCGCAGTCGATCCCTATCCAACCATCTCCTATCTTGCATTTTAACGAACATAATAGCTTTTTTTCCACCAAAATTCCTACTCCCACACAAAGTTAGCAAATCATACGATTTAATACCTACGCTAGTTTGTTCTCTTTTTTTTTGATACTTTATGAAATACCTATGTATTGGTGGATCTCTGATCATCTTCTCTATGCATGACACTTGAGGATCACTGCCATCAGTTGGTCTTTGATCAACATTTTCCTTCTACCTCAGTAGATGGTGTGACCACAAGTTTTAATGCCACGTTTACATGTGGACAACACTTAAAAAAAAGTTGCGTGCAATCATTTATAATGAGAAAATTCCCTACCCTGCTCACATATTAATACCATGAGATCAAGCACCTGCAAATGATCCTGCGACAAGCATAAAACAAGTGTCTCCAAAATGTCGGAAGTTTTAACCTTAATTTTTGATTCACCTATCGTTTCCGAAGGGTTACATATTCGCTGTATTGCTCGAACCGCACCCCTTTGCCGTCTTGACACGTCTTACTAGGATGTCGACCTCAACTTCACCTCGGACTAAAATTTGACATTTAGTGAAAATTCAACATTAACTGACAGTCCCCGGTCCGTGTAATACCGATTGGAGAAAATTGACGTTTAGCTGTCATTGAGCGGCAAGATTGTGGTGTAAAGGTATCAACTCGTCCGCTTGATTCAAACTGTTTACAAGGTGAACTACCTTGTGATCGAATTAGAATCGATGCTTACATGCAATTTCAGGATTGACGGGTTGAAAAGTGGACTATCTCACTCGCGTTATTGTTCATGACTACTCTATGGAAAGTGTCACATGGATAATAACATAGATGTCCACCACAAAAATACAAAACAAGGTACTTTTGGTTTTTTTTTTTTTTTTAATTTGTGTAAGCATTTTTCCCTATCTGGTCTATAGAAATAAATATATAACGTGTTATTCGGCTTCTGTTTTTTTTCAGCTATATTGATTGGCCAGGGGGAGCGGCGTCCATAACAGCTTGCTTCAAGGTGTGACCCGAAGCTTCGTATTTGGGCTGTGAAGTTGAACAGATTCGTGGCCGATGTCAAGTCGATGCATAGAGAAGATGATTTATCGAATGATTAATTTCTAAAAAACCTTGTTTCTAGGCTAGGTGCAGGGCTGTATCAAGAGTGGTAGAAGCGAAAATTTTGTCTTCCTAGTGCCAATATTCAACATTTTGCAGAGTTCCTCACCGAAAAGTTGATTGAATTACCACAAGAGCTGTCGAAACTAGGAGGAAAACCTGATAGCAAGAAACAGCATTCGGTTATCAACGCTAAATCTTCTCGAGTGCTGATACATAACCCAGTGGCTTCATCTGCTTCAGGGGGATTATGTTGTACATGTAACCAAAAGCAGCATGTTTTGTACCAATGTGAAGAGTTCTTAGCTTTGACCCCGAATAAAAGACTGACGTTTACGAAAGATTAATCGATTTGTTCCTCATATTTGAATACCGCCAGAAATATATGGAGGATTTGTTCCAAAAAATGTTCGTCTGGTACAAATGGATGCCTCCAGCGTCACCATCCAATATTACATGCAAAATCAAGCAGTGGCGACTCCAAGTTGAACACAGTAGCCATTCCTTGTTTCGTACCACAACCACATATTCATTCATCACATGTTGCGTCTAATGCCGCCATCTTGTTCAAGGAAGCTCCAATTCGGGTTTATGGAAGTGATGACATGTTTGTGGATACTTATATCTTTTTGGATTCCGGGAGCGGAGAATAGCTGTAAACGTAGACGGTACGAGAGATATTTCATAGGATTCGCATCAAAGAGAAAGACCAACAGTGTCAACCCATTCTATGGAGAGATGGTGACAGTTCACGCGAACCGACAGTATACATCATGAATGTTATGATGTTTGGGCCCAGATGTTCCCCTACTTGCGCGCAGTTCGTAAAAAACCACCATGCAAACCTGTTTAGGTATGAATGCCCGAAGCGGTTGATGGTTTGACAAAAAGAACGTACGTAGATGACTATTTTAATAGCCGTGACACGGTTGAGGAAGCTATCTCTGTCACGAAAGATTCTATTCGCATTTGTCACTCGATGAGTTTCGATCTGGTAAGCATTCAATCGAATAGCCGTATGATTTTACAAGAAATGCCCGAGGGTTATGTCAACAGCAAGCCAGTAAGGATTGATCCTAGCGAATGTGATAGCTTGGTATCTAAGGTCTTAGGAATGTATTGGCATCCGTCATCAGACCACTTTTCATATAAAATTTTAGATGATGAGGGCATGAACGAAATGTTAGCGTCAGATGCGTTTAATTACAAAACGAAAGATGGTGAAAACCATCATGAAAATTTTTGATCCGCTGGGAATTATTTCAGTGTTCATTATCCGAGGGCGCATCATACTTCAAGAAGTGTGGAAAGAGGGATTTGATTGGGATGAGGCAGTTTCATCCAGTTTGTGTTCATCGTGGTTGCAGTTCATCGAGGAACTGAAGAAAGTTGCAAACATCAGGATTCCACGACGTTACATCTCATGGCACCCTGACGACTCCAAAGTAAGCCTGATAGTGTTTGTTGATGCTTTGGAGAAGGCATTTGCAGCAGTTTGTTATTTACTCTTCGACTGGAACAACAAGGTGGAGGTAGCTCAGGTCATGGCAAAGGCAAAGGGTGCACCTGTTAAACAATTGTCAATTCCTCCTTTAGAGTTGCAGGCTGCTGCACTGGGAGTTCGATTGGTATCCACAATCAAGGAGTCTCATTCCATACGGATTGACGAATTGATGTTCCTGTCAGATTCTAAGACTGTCCTCTGTTGGATCAACTCAACTAAATATATATTTCCTTCCTTTGTGGTAAGTCGAGTAAGTGAAAGTCTTGATTCAACATCATCACGTCAGTGGTTTCACTTAGGTTCCATCGAAAATGTTGCTGATGATGGCACGAAGTGGGTCGAAGCATCGATGGGAAATCAAGATACGAGGTGGTTCCAAGGACCAGACTTCCTCAAGCTTCATACGGACAAATGGTCAATATCACCTGGTTTAGCGGCAGTTCATTTGGAGAAGGTAGACGGATTAGAGAATAAGGTTTTGCATCATGTGGTAATACAAAAGAGCCGCTATAGTGCTTACGAAAAACTATCTGCACGATTTCGGGCGAAATGGTCTTCTTCTGCGAGTGCAATTGCTTTTTACTTCCCTTCCAAAACATTTTGTTAAGAAAACCCGCCGAAAAAGAAGTCCTTGTCACTCGAATATGTCCAAGCTAAAAAATTGGATGTTTCGAAAGATTCAAGAAGAGGTTTTTGCAAGTGATATCGCCGCTCTAACATCTAACGGAAGAGTTAGCTCATCATGTTCAATTCGCAGTTTCTGTCCTTTTATTGACGAGGATGGGACGTTAAGAATGAGTTCAACGGCTGAGAAAGCTAACACTTCATATCCGTCACGTAATCCCGCGATCCTGGCTAATAAGCATCCGTTGGTTAATTTGCTCATCGAATATTATCATGAGAAGAACCTTCATATGGGGACTACATCTGTAATCTCGGATATCCGTGAACGGGGCCTGGATAATCAGCTACTCGTATGCTATTGATAGGTGGAGGTCCAAATGCAACGTTTCAAAGCTAGGCCGGTTATGCCGTTGATGGGTCAGCTTCCAGAAGCTCACCTTACATTCGACTCTCGACCCTTCACTCATGTTGGTGTTGACTGTTTCCGCCCTTTACTGGTAAAGTTCGGTCGAGGTACAGTGAAACGCTATGGCATGATATTCAGATGTCTTACGTTCAGAGGAGTTCAAATTGAGTTGCTCAACGATTTACGCTCAGAACAATGCAATATGGCCGTTAGGAGATTCATCATAAATCGGGTCGTGACGAAGTTTGTCTACAGTGACAACGGCTTGAATTTTATTGGCACGGAAAATTTACTCGACAAGGATGGTAAGGAAATGGAAAATTCGCTTTGCGATTATACTTCGAAGTACGAGGGTATGTTGTGGCGTTTCATTCCAGCCTATTCACCGTGGAAGGGAGGAGCCTGGGAGCGGCTCATACAATCAATAAAGAAAAGCGTAGACTTCGTTCTTAAAGGTATGGCTCCGCGAAAGGATGTCTTGCGAAATGCCCTCATGGAGGGTCAGGGCCAAATAAATCGTCGCCCGCTCACTCACATCCCTGTAGATCCACAAGATCCCAAACCTTTAACGCCAAACTCAATGCTTTTCGGTGAAGATGATTACGACAATACTGCTGCTGGTATTTTTTGCGAAATAGATGTTTGTAGCAAACTATATAGTCGCCGTTCCCAACACCTGATGGCTGAAATTATTTAACGCTAGTACTCCGAATATTTACCTGTCATTACAAGACGGTTTTAAACCTTCTTCATTGGATTGGCAGATTCGTTATTTGGATCTTCAATATCTTTTATTTGGTTTGAATAGTTTGGAAGTTCAGTTTGTTTTGCGAAAAAACACTTACTTTTATACAATTTTAAATAATTTAATCAAAATACAAACAATGCACAAAACCTATACGTATACCTACACACATTTAACTGTACGGAATCGGAGAATTCAAATTCACTTATACACATATGAACAACATTGAACACTTTATATACTTACGCCATACTTATCTACCGCTATCAATATGTAGCTTTAACCAATTCACTTGGCCATTCTACTGCTTACCTCTCTTCAAATTTCTTTGCTCATCTCATTAATTTTGGAAGTTAGGTACACATACACACAATCACCTTCCAGAGATGGACTTTATTTACATGGATATGATCGTGATTTACTGTGCAGTATTCAAAATAGTATTACATCTCTGGCATTGTACACATAATCTATTGCGCATCATATGTGTCTTGAATCCTCTCTCTGCGCAACCGACGCGACGTTGGCCAAGTAATTTGGTTCAAGCTTTACTTGTTTATTTTCTATGTTTTATCGTAATTTTGCTGTTTATTTTCTCATTGTTTAAATAGATCACCTGGTCAGTAGGCAGTGGAACAAGCATCGACTTCTTCTCAATTAAACTATATTGATAGCAATGTTTTGAATGACTTAACATCGATAAAAATACACCATACTGGTATCGATTATTTCATTAGCATGGATCAATATCGCACATCTTTAGCAAGTCGATTTTATCATCTTAAGAACATGCATGAATGAATATAAACTAGCGACACATCTATTTTTGACAACTCGTGTGATGTCACGCGAGATTTTAAATGAAAACACGATAAAAGCGAAACATAGTTTGAAATTGTAAAATTTGGATTTTATTATTGAAACCGAATTTTAAAACTTTGTTTTATCCGAAATAGCTTAACAATGCTGTATGTGATGTTTGTAGGTGTAATAATATAAGCAATAAAAACAATACCACAATACCACAGTTTCCTAAAAGATCCTGTAGTGTTGAAAATTTGGATTCGTTTTTGTAAAAGAAAGGATGCTTTTAATACAAGCACAGTTCGAAACTGTAGCCAGATGACATAGAAACGAACCTCCAATTTGAATTGGGTGATTGCATTTCAGTTCCTTTATAATAAATACATTAAAAATAAATTCTATCTTTATAGGTTGCACGGATAAAAAATAAAAAATGATGATGCAGATTTGCTCACTTTAGACAGCGATGACGAGCTGGGCAACAATAACCACGATTTGAAAATAAAAAAACTTTTTCCGCGCGAGGATGTATTTTACAATAAGAACACTTAACAGAACAATTGTAGACCTATCCAAATGCAAACAAACAAAAATATAACAACACTAAAACATAATCAAAACATTTTGTATTTATTTAATGCACTATAATCTTCACAAAGTGTTGTTTTATCTTATTTAAGTTAAATCTTCGATACCCATTTAGCACTCCGACTTTCTCGATTCTTGATTTTTTCGCAATTAATTTAAATGCAATTAAAGTAAATTTAAATCAACAATATTGAATTATTTAAACAAATTGAATATTTATATTATTCGTGCACGAAAAATCCATTAATCCACATCGGATACACAAAACAATTTGTTTGCTGTAAGATTTTTAAATCTCGCGTGACAGCAGCCAAAAAAGACAAACAAAGAAGTGTCGTAATCTTGTTTTGTTTGATTCATGTCTTAGGAATGTGTGGCGACTTCATATTGACAACTTAAAAGAGAGAAGAAAAAAATTCAAAATTTCGTCGATTCAACGTCTGGTCTAGACCCTTCGCTTTCTAACTTCATATCACACCCTTGATAAAGGAAATTAACTTATCAAATTGTCTTTTAGATAATTATGAAAAATAAAGTAATCAGTAATTGAAAATAATCGTTTTTTGTGTCATTATTAAATTTGTGGAAATCAATTGCCAAAGTGGTGACCCCGACGTGATAACAAAGACTTTCTCGTTACTACGCATTAAACAAAATTAATATAATGTCTAACCCTACGCAACTTACCGATTCTGTCGAACCAGGGGTTGCTGCCTTGAGGAACCTCAGGATTCCTACATTCTGGAAAATCAACCCAGCTCTGTGGTTTGTTCAAGTCGAAGCGCAATTCCACAACAATAGAATTACTTCCGACAATGGCAAATTTAACGCTGTAATCGCTGCACTCGACTCAGAAGTTTTAAACGAGGTTTCCGACCTGGTTCAAAAACCACCAGAAGCAGATAAGTATACTGCTTTTAAGGTACAATTAATATCTAGGTTCACCGAATCAAAGGAGAGGCATTTAAATCGGCTCATGACCTCCTTAGAACTCGGGCACAAGCGATCGTCAAGTCTTTTGAGGGAAATGCGCAGTTTGGCAGGCGACAACGTTCCCGACGATATGCTTTCCACCTTATGGAAGGCACGACTGCCCAATCATGTCCGTGGAATTCTTTCGGCCAGTCACAGCGTCCACTTTATCGCACTTTCTGAGATCGCCGACAAAATCTGGACAATACGTCCACTCATGCAGTGTACACCACCGAAGTGCGTGAAGAACAGGCTGAAGTGGTAACACTGGTTTTGTTATTGATGGACGTGTATTGTTGGATGTCCGCAATTTTTTAATTAATTTCTTGTTTTATCCTGTGTTGTTTTATTTAAAACTGTGTTTATTTTAATTTATTTTGAATTTGACTAGCATGTAATACATGTTTTATATATCTTTTAATTTATAAATCGACATAATTAAATTGCTTGTGATTTTTTTTCAATTCACGTAAGTTTGTTTTCCATTTATTTGTACTCCCATATATGTATGTATGTCAAGATCTGCATCGCCTTTGTTCCTCTCAATTTTTGATTTTACTCCCTCTTACCCTTCTTTTAGTAGAATTGGTAAATGAACGAGCTTTTTCGTAAAGCTTTCAGTTTTTGTCCGTTGTTTATATATAGCCCTTAATTAAGTTGCCAACACACTCTTGATCCTAATTTAGAAAGAAACAGATTTAAAGATTGGTGGTGGTGAGCGTCTGTGCGTTAATTAAAATTACACAATAAATTCTAATTTATAGGTTCAAATCCAGCTAGTAACCGATTTTAATTTTTTTTATTAAGTAACTTTTATTTTGTTTTGTTTTTTGTGATCATTTTTTTCCTTTTTTTTGTATATTTTTTTTTCTGTCTGTCCTTTATTTATTAATTAATAATGGCTTACGCGAACACTAATTGTGTAGATCGTTCCGGCACAGCCCCTTTTTTCAAGTGCTATGGACCTTGCGGAAATTTATTCCATGCCAAATGCGTTGGTTCGAATAATTCTTTGATGGATAAAATTAATTCTTCGAATATAACATATTGGTATTGTCCGAATTGTAAAAAGATTTCGCTTGCTCACTTTTCTTTTAAATTATCCACTTTAAAAGATGAGCTGACTAAAATTGCAAAGGGGTTTGAAGATTTAAGCATTAACTTTGCTAATATAGTAACAACTGTTAATGGCATACCTTCTCCGGTGTTGATAGCTGACAAGTCCTCTTCAACGGATGATATTTCAACACCAAATCCTTCAATCTAAAAAAAAAGTAAAAAGAGAGGAAGGAACATTACCACCTGTCCAGACAACGCAGGACCGGCTACTAAGAAATCATCAAAAAAATCTGCCATGATAAGTTGTGAAGTAAGTGCTTTCATTAACTGTGTCCGAACCCGGCATTGAATCACCCCAAAATAATGAAACAGCAAATAATGATATTTAAGCCCCTCAGAACCCACTGTTAATATTCCACTTGTGTCTGTGGCCGAACAGCTTCAGTTAGCTCCATCACAGGAGCCCGTCGTTATTGCACCCAAAACTTTATCATCAGTTCCAAAGCCTAGGGCCATATTTGTTTCTCGTCTCTTACCCGACACTAAGCCGGAAGACTTATTGGATCATCTGGTTGCTACAAAAGCTATTGCAAATTCATCATGCGTCAAATGTTCCAAAATAAGTAAACCTAACAGTTTCGTAGCCTCTTTCAAAATAATTGCGCCCAGTTGTCTCTTTGAACCCATATGTAGTAGTTCGTGGCCTTCTAATACAATGGTGAAAGAATTTATAGCCTCCATGAGAAAGAAATCTAATATAAATTCGGCTTCTAGTTTAAATTTAAATTCAAAAAACTGCCCAGGTTCTGCCTCTACTGCCAAAATGTAGGAGGTCTTCGAAGCAAAATATCCAAGACATATAATAATTCCCTATCTTTGCCATACGATCTTTTTGCCCTGACTGAAACTTGGCTTAATGCCTCAATTTTAGACACAGAACTTTTTGATAGCGAGTTCTTAGTTTACCGAAAGGATCATCATGTTGATATTATGAATTCAGTTGGTGGCGGAGTACTTATTGCTGTAACATGTAATTTCTGTTCTACACAAATAGTCTTCCCATTCAATCTGACAATTGAATTGTTGTGCGTCAAAATAACTAAGGAATCTTTAGTCTTATTTGTTTTAAATGTTTATATTCAACCTAGAAGTCCTGTGTCAGTATACACTGAACTCTCTTTAGCACTCGACTTTATTTTTAGCTTAGCTAGCCTTGAGAGTAATATCCTTCTATTAGGGGATTTTAATCTTCCTCACATTGATTGGGTTCCTTCTGATGACGAATCCTATTTCGAAGCTTCCGCAAGTTCATCTCAACAGGAGCTCCAAATGTTGGATAATATTATCTCTACGGATTTATATCAAGTTAACTCTGTACACAATTTTAAAAATAGACAACTTGACCTTGTATTCTCATCTGACGCCGTTAGTACAGTAGTGGTAGAATCTACCTCTGCTTTATCTAACATAGATCGTTATCACCCGCCTCTTGACATTTTTCTTGACTTGAGTGGTCATTTACTAGAAAATAGTAATCCATACTATTCCCATACTTTTGAATTTCGCAAAGGTGATTTTCAACAGCTCTTAGATAGTTTAATAAATTCCGGTATAGAAAACTTACCGATTTCTAATGATCTTGACTCAACTATCTCCAGCTTCTATTCTATTTTGATGAGATGCATTAATGAAACAGTTCCTTAAAAAAGATCTATTCCTTCCAATTCTTCTTGTCATCCTTGGTTCACAAAAGAACTGAAATGTATCCGAAATAAAAGAAATAAGGCTTGGAAAAAATACATAAGGTTCATGACGGTAGAGAATCAAGTAGTTTACATCTCCATTTTTGAAGAATTCAAAAAACTCTCTTTCGAACTCTATAACGAATATCATGGGGCGTTCTTTGAAGTTAGACCCGAAAAACTTCTGGAAATTCATAAATTATAAAAAGAAATGTGACGGGTATCCAGTAAACCTCATTTATAATGACGTAATCTTGAATACAACTTCTGAAATCTGTGAGGGATTTGCAAGTAATTTTAGCCAATCCTTCATTGATTCTCCTGTAGTTGTTGAGTATCATTTAACAATATTACAATAGAGTGTGAAAAAATGTTGAGCTTTTTGTCACATTTAAAAGAGGACTACTCTGTTGGACCTGATGGAATACCACCTGCTGTATTAAAAAAATGTAGGTCCATTTTAGCTCTTCCTCTGAGTAATATTTTTGAATTATCTTTGAAATTAGGTAAATTTCCTTCAGTTTGGAAGAATGCATTTATAAACCCAGTATATAAAAAGGGAGATAAAACCAATATTATCAACTATAGACCAATTCCTAAACTTTCTTGCATTCCGAAGTTGTTCGAACAAGTTGTATGTGATAGTTTGACATTTATATGTAAGAATATTATTTGCAACCAACAACATGGTTTTATGTAGAAACGGTCTACTGTTACTAATCTAGTTTTCTTTTTGAATAAATGTTTAAACTTCCTAGAAAGTGGTCAAGAAATTGATTGTGTATACACAGACTTCTCGAAAGCTTTTGATCAATTGTCTCATGAGATTATCAAGTTTAAACTTAATTCATACGGGTTTCCTCCATCTTTCATCAAGTGGATATCATCGTATCTTGAAGATAGGTCATATCAAGTCAAATTCAGAAATTCTTACTCAAGATCCTTTATTGCCAAATCAGGTATTCCGCGGAGAAGCCATCTTGGACCATTACTCTTTACATTGGCCATTAATGATGCTCCTCTTTGTGTACGCAATAGTGAAATTCTTATCTTTGCAGACGATATGAAGATTTATAAAAATATATCATCCTCAAAGGATCGAACTCTATTGCAAGAGGATATTAACCACTTTGCCTTGTAGTGTAAAAAGAACAGTTTGAATCTTGACCCGACAAAATGTCAAACAATGACATTTTCAAAAAAACGTTCTCTTTCTTCTCATGACTATATTATTTCACGGCACATTTTAACTCGTGTTATAACTGTACGGGACCTTGGAGTTCTTTTCACGCAATATTTAGACTTTTCTGTCCATATTAATATCATAGTTAACAAAGCCAATTCAATGTTATGATTTATTAAACGTTGGTCCAAAGAATTTGTTGATCCCATTGTTACCCGTGCTTTATACAACTGCTTGGTTCGCCCCATCTTGAGTATGCATCGCAGGTTTGGACTCCTCTTTACGATGTTCCTATTGAGAGATTAGAATCTGTTCAAAGAAACTTTACTCGTTTCGCATTGAACGGGCTTCAGAGGAGTGATCCTTCTAATGCCCTCCCTTATGACCAACGTTTATCTATTCTTCAAATGCAAACACTGGCACAGAGAAGAACTCACAATGATTTGGTATTCTTCCACCAAATAATAACAGGTATCACAGACGCACCAGACCTACTATGTTCAGTTTTTTTTAATTATCGGGGTGGAGGTTATAATCTTCGTGGACTCGACTTGATTAAAGTCCCAACACATAGGACCAACTATGGGATGCATGAGCCATTGACACGTATGGGTAGACTCTTAAATTGGAATTCAAACGTTTTTGATTTCAATATCAGTAAAATTAAATTAAAAACTCTATTCAAAACCAGTGTTCCACGTTCCTAAATGTTTTTTTGTTTATTGTTATGTTCTTGTTTTGTATTGACGTAATATTATATGTTATGTTTTCATGTTGTACTTGTGTTAGTGTTATTTGTAATAGAGTTTGCCTACTAACAACTAACACTGCACTTAATGATGAGCCGGTAGTATAACACAGTTTTCTGTGTTGGCAAACCATTGGTCGCAAGACGGAGCTTGCTATAAGCTCTCTTCGACCAATTCTGGTAGTGTGTAAAAAAAAAAGTGCATTCCGTAGGTTCAACCAACGACGTGAATCAACGCCTGCTGGCCATTGAATCGTCGCTGTCCCAGATTACTAAGGTAAAGTAAATTTAATTCAACAATATTCAGTTATTTAAACAAATTGAATGTTTATATTATTCGCGCACGAAAAATCCATTAATCCACATCGGACACACACAAAAATTTCTTTGCTGTAGGAATTTTAAATCTCGCGTGAGACTACAGCCAAAAAAGACAAAAAAAGAAGTATCGTAATCTTGTTTTATTTGATTCATGTGTTAGGAATGTATACTTTTTACGCGTACTGGAGAATGCACAATGTGCCAATAGAAGTTTTCACTTCCAAGAATAACGGTTATTATAAAAAATAAAACTTTTGAAAATTGTAACGAAAAAGAGGAACAATCTTTATATTAGATTATATAAAAACATTACTAATCTGGTAGTTGAAAAAGAAAGTAAATTTGATCACATAAATAATATTGATAAGATTCATGAAAAAATTCAGAATTACACACTCATAAGGAAACCTCATATTTCATACATATTGTAACCATTTTGATATTATGTACTATAATTATATACTACTTAGGAACATAATAAATTGTTCCAGGAGTAACAACAATCTTAAGGGAGGTGGAGTTACATGTGCATTATCAAACACGAACGAAAACCCAAGCGTTGGTATATTCGAATAACCACTTGAGCAGAAACAAGAGACGACGCTCAAATTCGAAAAATAAACAAAAACTCCAAGAAGATAAAGCTCAACCACCTAGGAAATAACTATAATTAATCCACTTGACATCCCAGATACGATGCCCAGACGTTATCTAAATGCAGCAACGGACGGAACTTCAAGTCACACCACGAGCACAAGAATGTCGAACTCTCCCTCAATAATTGTAAGCGTTCATTAAATAAGGAATTTTAAATCTTTTTTAAAAAACAGTGTTTTATTTAAAAAAAACTTATTTTGGGCCTAGTTCGGAACTTATTTTAGAATAGTGTTTCCAATGGGCAGTATGTATGGATGGTTTCGTAGTTATAGACTGAGGCTATCGTACGACGCGTCGTGGCGTTGCGTCGTTACCCATTCATTGTTTCGGTACATAATGTTACTCTTGATCGCTTTGCAAAGCGGCAGAAGAGCAAGTTATGGCCTACGTTACAATTTGTGTGCAAATGATGTATGTTCTTTGTTTATTCTTATTGCTTGATGTAGGTAATTTTCGATTGCAAGTAAGATTGGGTATATAAGTGATGCTATGGTACATTTATGGTAGTTTTATGGTTGCTAGCTGCTGTCGAATTTTGTGGTATTGTTGTATTTTACGAGTATTTGGTTGGCATTTTCATTTATCTATTCGTTTATTATTTTGCGCGGAAAATTGTTCATCAATAGTATTGTTCTTATTTTACTAATGTTTTCGGGGTGAAATTTAGCGTCACTAATATCTAGAACTTTGTTAACAAAGTTTTTGGCGGTATTAATTTTATATTTTTGTGGTTGTGTTGATAAAAAGTTGATCATTCTTCCAGATTCCAGATGGGTTTTTGGTATCAATCGAATATAGTTTTGTTGGGTGACCTGTAAATTAACATGTCCAGGTAGGGTACGCTTTTGTTGTTTTCTGTTTCCTCAGTGAATTGTAGTTTTGTGTGATATGTGTTAAGAGTTCTTAGTATATTATTTCTTTGTCTTGTTTTTCACCTATTGCGAAGATGTCATCTACATATTTTGCGATGTATGTATTTAATTTGTATTTTATATTTTTCAAGTTTTTTTATTGAACCGTCTAATAAGTTGTCTAAAACTATATCTGCTATTGTCGTTGACAAAGGATTCCCCATTGGTATGCCGAATGTTTGGTTGTTGTTGTATTTGAAGTAATTGTTATTTTGTAGACATGTAGACATAATTGGTTTCGGAATATCGGTTATTGTTTTTAGTATTTCCCATTGATTCTGTAGTGACCACACTACACACCACCACCTCGCCTCTCCTAAAACAATCTTCTTTCCCACGGCATCATGATCTATTCTCGGCGAAGGCATAAACATTCTACGTTCATGCCATACCCACTAAATCATATTCTTTAATTAGTTTTTTACACAATATTCCCATTGCATTCGTTTGTATACCTATAGATACATTTCTCATGCAATTGCCTTTTACGTCACACTCATTCGGTAGCCAAGTACACATGCGACTAATAATACAATTATGACTCGATAGCGCCTCTATTCAATGACAATGGATACATAATTATTAAAATCCAAAGTCAAGGTCAAGCGGCACTGCACACAGAGTGAGTGTAGTAAACATCGTATGTTATGGTTGTGTCAAGGCGTAGGTATAATAAACTGTATCTAGAACGCTTGACCAATATCATGGTCGATGAAAGACGGAGGTACATTGTACTATATTGAGGGCGATACAAGAGTGGCTTTTCTTAGAGACGAAATAATTAAAATGATGATTAGTGCGTTGCTTGGGAAAAGTGTTAAACTGCACTTTTCCATTATGAGCTTGGGTATACGTGGTGGATGGATTTTGTTGGATTTGAGGGTATAAATACTGTCCCTCAATCATTGAAGAGTCAGAGTTAATCTGAGAAATTGAAAAGTAAAGGTCGCAGCTTTTACTCAAATAATTATACCAAAATAATAAAACATTACTCTAAAGGTCGCAGCCAAGCATTAAGACAGCTGGCCTAATAAACACCAAATAAATAAAGAAAAACTAAATCTTCTTATTTTCTCAAAATTTTCCAATACCCGCACTTCCCTAATCTCTTAGGAAGTACGGCGCGGTCTCGTTACATTTGGTGGCTGCGGTGGGACAGTTCCGATTTTAGATTGAAGCATATCTCATACCATTACAGAAGACAGATCTTCTGAGGCGTGCTGGGGCTAAACACCAACAAGAAACAAAAAAAAGTGTAAGTGTTAGAAGTCCTACAAGCGTAAGCCTTGCGAGGTTTAGACCGAACGCATTTGGCAGACAGTATGCAGTGAAAAAGAGCAGGCTGTAACTACAGCTATAGGGCACGAAGCCTGCCTGACAAACAACCACAAAATCAGAGCAACAACAACATCATCATCATCAGCAGCAAAAACAACAGCATCAGCATCAAAATCATAGCAACAACACCATCAAAAGCAAAGCAAGAGAAAACATCAACAACACCTAACAAATAAAAAAAAAGAACATTTTTACAATTAATAAAACAAATAATTTTTAGAATTAATTTCAACATATCCACATTTCTATGTTTATTAACCCTCAAAATACTGAGAGAATATTTTCTGCGTACTTAAATTTGGCTGCCGTTGAGATGAGAGAATCCTTTAATAATTACAATAAGACCATTATAGGAGTTTGGTTTCCTCTACTTTTACTCACTCTCACTTACTAAGTTTACATAAAGTCTTCTTATGGGAATATTCATTATATTATGGGATTATTTAAAAAAAAAAAAGCGAGCGAGATAACAAGTTACATATATATTGAACTATTAATCACGGACGTAGTAAGGGAAGGGGGCCTCAGCTACAAAAGTAAAACTTGAATTTGATTTTATCACGACACTAGAAGAATGCCAATTTATTAAAGTTGTTTGCCATTGAAAGTGTGAACTATTCAATTATTATTCAAAATATAGAGCCCAATAGAGATAGAAATCATACATTTTTTTGTAAATTTGATTTAAAAAATTATACAAATGTTTCTTTTTGGATGACACGTTTTAGTCGACGGAGACGATCAATCTTCTAATAAGATCCACAGCCCTTTAACAACATATGTTGAATGCTTCGCTATTTGATATGTTAGTTTTTGGTCGTGAAACACTTGTTAAAGTTGGATTATTGTGAAAGCTTGAAATGAGACGACCGATCTTTAACAATGTTGAAAACGGAAGAGAGCGTATTTATTAAGAATGTTTTATACGTAATATATCTGTCAGTTGTATAGAAGGCAACTGCACATAAATTCACTTAGTTTATTTGTTCGTTCACATTTTTAACAATACTTGCATTTTCAAATATTTGAAAAAACCTTTAGAACAATAAACACTTTTCGGAAAATTAACACAATTTACAATTAACACAAATTACAATTTATTTGAAAATTGTAGAGAGCTAAGTTCTTATAAGAAAACGTTACGAGAATAATTTAAGTTTCGTAACAAGAAATTAACTCTAAGGATAGTAATGTGACCTAAAAGAGGCTTACAAGATTGTTTTTCAGATTTTGGGAGCTTAACGTTGGAGAGTATGTTTTTTTTTTGTTTTTTTTTTATAACATTGCACGCGCTCAAGGCATTATGAATACCCTTTATATGTTTTTTTCTTAACACAGCGAGTTATGTATAAGACACACTCTACCCCATCAATTTTAGATATCCGGTTAACGGATACCTTCAATACTATTTCAAATCTTTCGTAAATCTTTCGTAATCATTGTTCCCACAAAACATGTTGCAGTTTGCACATTCCTTCACGGAGCAGACAATGTAACATGAATACACTAGTTAAATTAGGTAAGTCATTTGGCTTACAAAAGACTTAATGATTATTCTATTGAAGGGTATCTTGAAAGATTTCCAAATTGAGTTCATTTTTATAATCGGTCGTGTGAAGACGTGATTTTCTGTTCGGTAAAAAATTAATGTCAAATAATGTGTTTATTATCTCTAAGGAGAAAATTGTTTTTTTTTAAAAAACTTCTCGCGAAGGGAGATAAACATAAATGGCGCAGTCGGTAGGATTGCATTGAAACATAAATTTGCAGTCCAGTGATACGAATCTCCAAATAAAATCGAAAAAGATTAATGATTCAGTGACAGTATTTAATCAAGCCAGTGATACGAATCTCCAAATAAAATCGAAAAAGATTAATGATTCAGTGATAGTATTTGAATAGATAAGAACTGAAGCTGAAATAAAGAAAGTGTGGGTGTTAATGTTAACAAGAAGCAAAAAACTACCTAAATTCGACATCAGCAGAAATCTAAAAGACATCGAGATGGAAGAACAGAACAATGAACTCCAACAACAACTAAGATTACGTGAACAACAACTAGAGCAACTGAATAATGCCTTCCAGGCTCTTCAAGCAAGAGAAGTAGCTCGGCTAGACCGAGAGAGAGTATTACGTGAGATTACGCATATGGCAACATTTACTGGAACCAGTGATGTCACTATAAATAGTTTTGTGAAAAATGTAGAATACTACATTGCGGACGTAACCAGTACATCTTTAAAAAAATATATGATTAGAACAATATACAACGAGAGGATACAAGGCAGAGCCAAGCAGATACTTATCAACAGACCAGACCCGGAGAATTGGGAGGATATAAAGAGGCAACTGAAACTACATTACAGACCAGATGTGGAGCCCAGCGAAATATACAGAACCATCCACAACTTAAAAGTAAACACTGTAAGTGAATTATTATTAGAAACACAAAATATTAAATACAAATGTGATGAATTAAAAGAATATTATAAAGGTGATAGATCCGTTGATCTAAGTACTGTAAATACAATGTTAGTTAATATAATCAAAGACATGTATCAAGGAATTTTGCTTGATAAGATTTATGAAGAAAAAGATTTAAATAAATTTTTTGAAATAATGATAAAACGAAGATTCGAAGATAGTTGTATTAGGGATGAGTTTAAGAAAAATAGTGCAAGTAAAATGGTTAATCGATCAAGTAGAAATCAAAGAGGTTCAGGTCAAATTAATAATTTTCATAGTGATAGACGCATACAACATAACCCAGAAAATTATAATAGTTATGGAAATTCGGGCCAAAATCGCCGCGAACAGAATTTTCTACAATATAATAATTTAAGTTATTCTGGAAATCAAAATTGTAGACGACAAAATGATAATTCAGGGCAATTTAGAAACCAATATTATAATAATTTAGGTCAGACTAGGAGCCAAAATAATAATAATTATTATCAAAGTAATAATAATTCAAATAGAAGAAATTCTGGAAACTATTATAGTCAGAGTAGAAGAAATTCAGGTAATTTCTATAATTCTAATAATTTCGGAAATTCAGGACAAATTCGATCTCAACAACAAAATAGAAATACAGTTAATAATACTAATTCTTATTCTGGTCAACAAGAACCAATGGAGGTAGAAAATATAGAAAAAGAGGCAGAGGTCGAAAATGAGGTTAATAATGTTGAGTTTTTTATCAATTAGCCTCGGAAGATTTACCAACAATAGAAATCACTATAAATAAGAAAAAATATTTAGCTCTTATTGATACAGGGTCCACCCTTTTAGTTAAAATAAAACCAATACGTTTTATCACAGTAAATGGTAATGATGCCATTGAATACGAAGCACATACACCAACATCCGACGAGCTAAAGTTGCCTAAAGGAACTTGTGTTAGATAGAAAGTTAAAAATTTACCAAATAGACGTTATCAATTTATAATTGGTATTGATATACTTAACAAAATAAATACCCTAATAGATTTAGAGTCAGGCATCATATCACTTAATGAACAGGTTATACAATTATTAGGGAAACCATACAGTTATGATGAAATCTATACACTAGACACAATAAACAAAGGTAACATAATTGATAAACTTAAACTTGATTACTTAAACAAAGAAGAGTATATAGCTATAACCAGAATTATACATAGATTTACAAATTTATTTTTTCAAGAAGGAGACAGGCTAACAAGTACTCCAGTCATAAAATATGAAATAAAGACTACTACAGATTCTCAAGTAAATGCAAAATTATATCGTTATCCTCCAAAACATGAGGAAGAAGTCAGAAAACAAATAGCTGAAATGGAAGCCCAGGGAATAATACGAAAAAGTAGATCCAAATATTCAAGTCCTTTGATAGTTGTCCCTAAAAAGAACGACAACTCAGGGGTCCAAAAGTTTGGTATAGTTATAGACTATAGGAAACTGAATGAAATTACTATCGATGACAAACAACCACTTCCTAATATGGACGCCATATTAGACAAGATGGGCAGGTCAAATTATTTTACAACAATAGATTTACCTAAAGGTTATTACCAAATTTTAGTTAAAGAGGAAGACATTGAAAAGACAGCTTTTGTTACACCAAGAGGTTTATATGAGTATGTTAGAATGCCTTTCGGCTTAAAGAATGCCCCAGCGACATTCCAAAGGCTAATGAATGAAATCTTAAGAGATTTTATAAACATTTCATGTGTAGTATATCTAGACGATATACTTATATTTAGCACTTCACTTGAAGAACACATACCAGCTATAACCGCAATATTTAAAATACTTGAAAATACGGAACTAAAAATTCAAATAGATAAGTCATGTTCTTACTCAGGATGGATTTAAACCAAATCCTGATAAGATTAAAGTAATTCAAAATCTTAAATTACCTCAAACACAAAAACAAATAAAGAGTTTTTTAGGTCTCAGTGGATTTTATAGAAAATTCATAAAAGACTACGCTAAAATTGCACAGCCTATGACAAAGTATCTCAAGATACCAAGATACCAAGCTTAAGACTACAGGTCCGAATTATGTAGCAGCTTTTGAGAAACTTAAAAGCCTTATAAGCTCTCACCCAATTTTAAGATTCCCAGATTTTAAGAAACAATTTCAATTGACAACCGATGCATCGAAATATGCATTAGGAGCAGTTTTGTCTCAAGAAGGACACCCGATCTGTTTTGCCTCCTGAACGTTGAACAAGCATGAAATCAATTACTCTGCCACTGACAAAGAATTTTTGGCTATTATGTGGTCAATCAGTTATTTTCGACCGTATTTGTACGGTAATAAATTTCAAATTTTTACGGATCATCAACCAATTAAATATTTACATGCTAAATACAAGGGAAAAGATATGTCGGCAAGACGTCAAAGATGGCTCCTAAAGCTAGGGGAGTATAATTTCGAAATCGAGTATTTAAAAGGTAAAGAAAACGGAGTAGCAGATTTCTTAAGTAGGATCGAAGTTAACGAGGACGTTAAATCTGAAAAAGGGGGTATAGTATGTGTAATAACTTTTAAAAAATTTATGAGGACGAGGTCTCAGAAATTGGTTTATTATTTAATTTAGAAAATGATGAAAATGACACAACCAACGCCACAATTCACTCAGCAGATGAAGAATTATTAGATCACATTCCGATTAAGGAAGAAATTGTGAACAAATATAAGACACAAATAATTCTTACAAATAACAAAGTTCAGGAAATAGAAATAGTTCATGGTAAAAGAATAATATACATTGCAGAATATGATTTCGAAAATTTAAATGACATATTGCGAAGATTTATTAAAAAAGGATTAACAGGTATATATTCAGAACTAAGCGATAGTAAGTATAATATAGTTCAAGAAAAGTTGAGAGAACTATTTTCTAATGACAATCAAATAAAATTTATAAAATGTTCATACAGAGCAAGAGACATTAAATTAGAGACAGAGGCAGTGAAACAAATTTCACTCTACCACGTTAAAGAAAGCATGCACTCAGGCATACAAGAAACGTTTAGTGGTATGAAGAATAAAATCTATTATCCAAAACTGCTTGAACTAATACAAATTATAATTAATCAATGTGAAGTTTGTCAGCAGGTTAAATACGATAGAAAACCCTTAAGACCAAAGCTAAATCTTACAGAAACACCTTCAGATCTAAATGAGATCTTACACATAGACACATTCGTTATTCTTAGATGCAGTTTTTTGACGATAATTGACAAATTTTCCAAATTCGGATTTGCTTATTATCTATCAGATAGAAATCATATAACGATAGTAGAAGAACTAGAGAGTCATTTTGCAAAAGCAGGAAAACCTAAAAAGATAGTTGCAGATAATGAATTTAATTCAATTAATATAAAAGAATTTCTACAAAATGAAAATATTGATATTCATTTTACCAAATCAAATTCACATACCGGAAATTCGGATGTTGAAAGGTTTCATAGCAGCTTGCTAGAAAAGTGTAGAATTTTAAAATTAAATGCTGTAAATGTATCAGTTAAAAGGTTAATGCAACAAGCAATTAGAAATTATAATGAAAGAATTCATTCGACAATTAAAACAAGTCCAGCTATAGTAGAATTTCACAAGGTAGAATTTGATAAGATTAGAAGTAATTTACAAACTGTTAAGAAAACTATAATTGAAAAGGTAAATAAAAAAAGGGAAAATTATAACGAAACAAGATCAACAGGTTTTATAAGGAATTATAAAGCAGTTAGACATAAGCATCAGCCTAGATTTAGGAAGAGTAAACTTTCTGATATACATGTAACTAATATAAAACGACAACCGAAATTTTCAGCTCTTCATGACAATATTCCTATTATTGCTGTTAACACTAGCTGAAGGAAGACTCAATATACGCGAAATAAAGGAACAAAACGGATTCACAGAAATAAAACTAAATGACGCTGACATGATTACGAAAACAGAAATAATTGTACATGTAGTAGACCCGTTCGAAATTATTAACATACTAGACAGTATTGGATTAAATTTAAAAAGATTGGACACAGAACACCAAGAAATGATACAAACTGAACTTAGACATCTTAAAAACAGAGTACAAACATTAATACAAAAGGACAAACGACATAAAAGAGGACTGGTTAATATTGTAGGTAGTGTATCCAAATGGTTGTTCGGAACCATGGATGAGGAAGACAGGTTAAATATTGAAAACCATTTTAGGAACATTGAAATCAATAATCACAATGCTATAGGAAATATTAATCAACAGGTTATTATAAATGATCATTTTAATAAAACATTCCAACAGTTAAAAACAGTTTTAAAAAAAGATAGAGCTGTTATTCTAAATCAATTAAATAGTGTATCAAACAGTGTAATGCAAAAAAATTTATTTTATGACCAATATTTCAAATTACAAATTGTAAAAGAAAAAATTGATAATATACAAAGCAATAGAGCTTCAGCTAGATATGGACATATAAATCCAAATATGTTAACTGATTTAGAAATTAAAAAAAATATGAAATTGATTTAAATAAAATGAAATATATTAAAATGGGAGTAATTAAATTTAGAGAAAATTTGTTATTATTTGCCATAAAAATTCCCAAAGATTTTGTAAAAATTCAACTTAAAATAATTTTACCAATTCCAAATATTCTGAAAGAAGAAATTGATAGTCCTAAAGAAATAGTATTTAAGTATAATAATGTAACATACAAATATGAAGAATATAAATATTTAAATGAACTACAAATAAGTAAACACTGTGTATACCAAGAAAATTGTAAACTTGTTAAGAATAATTTAACCGACATTTTTACTATTGATGATGAAACCATAATTATAAAAAATGCTAATAATATTAACATAACACAAAATAGTGATGAAAGAAATTTAAATTTAACAGGTAATCTGTTAATTCATTTTAATAATTGTGACTTAAGAATTTTAGACCATTATTGGACAAATGTAAAGGAAATTTTTCAAGATCGTTTTTATTACCCAATGAACAAAAGTTTTACAAATTTTAGTAGCAAAATAACTTTAGAAGATATTGTATTTGAAAACGAAAATAACATTAAGAAAATTGAAGAATTACAGTATCATAAGAATATATCTTATGGAATTAACTTTACGTTTATTATTTTATTAATTGTTTTAGTTATTTTCAGTTTTATTTTGCAAAAGAAAATTAAAGTAAAAATAAATAATAAAATTCAAGAGAATTTTAAACTAAAAGGGGAGATGTTATGTATAAGACACACTCTACCCCATCAATTTTAGATATCCGGTTAACGGACACCTTCAATACTATTTCAAATCTTTCGTAATCATTGTTCCCACAAAACATGTTGCAGTTTGCACATTCCTTCACGGAGCAGACAATGTAACATGAATACACTAGTTAAATTAGGTAAGTCATTTGGCTTACAAAAGACTTAATGATTATTCTATTGAAGGGTATCTTGAAAGATTTCCAAATTGAGTTCATTTTTATAATCGGTCGTGTGAAGACGTGATTTTCTGTTCGGTAAAAAATTAATGTCAAATAAAGTGTTTATTATCTCTAAAGAGAAAATTGTTTTTTGTTTTAAAACTTCTCGCGAAGGGAGATAAACATAAATAGCGCGGGCATCCGGTTGAAGAAGAGAAAGAAGGATAGGAAAGATGTGTGGCGCGATGCTCTGAGAGTAGAGTTGGTTTTTGTCTCAGATTTATCTCCAGGGATGGCGGCTGAACTAATGCGGAAAGAATTACCGTGTCTTATTTATTTATGTTCCTTATAATTCGCATTATTTTATTTATTTGCTTGTCATATTTTATGGGCATGCTAGTTTACTCAATCACATGTTGTTAGTGTTATGCCTAAACAGCATGTAATGAACAAAGCAGCAACTTATTGTATGACAATTTTGAAAATTGGTTTTTAATGGAATATAAGAAGACATAGACAACGGCAGGAATCGAACCTACAACCACGAGGTTGACAGGCGAGCACACAACTATCGCGCCACGGACACCCCCGGGGATATGTATTATACAACACAAAAAAAACATTTTTTCTCTCACTACGAACTTTTTTTTTTCATATATATATTCTCTCGATATTCTCTCCCCTTGAACTGAATTCTCACCTTTACTTTACACCTTGTTAATTTCGGGCGGTTCGATAAAACTATTTTAAAAATAAAGCGCCTTCAAATAACTCGGCAGGAGGCAAACAAACAGGCTAAGGCTATTGCCGAATTATTCAAAATTTTACTTTTTTCTCACCAAGAGAACATAATCAGACAAATGGATATCAAAGTCGGGATAACCCATGGTCTTAACATCGTCCCTATTTTCGATTGGAAACCATCAGACTTAAGCAAGTTTATCCCCTGTGGGGATATCCTGTTTAATGCGGTGAAAGACGCTGAAAAGCCAACGCTTTTAGCAACAGTAAAAACCAGGCTACAGGCTCCATCTTTTGAAATGACACAATTCAATACTCTTTCGACATGGAAAGAATAAAAAGAAAACTCGAATCCGAGTATAAAGAAGAAAGATCGCGAACTTCTGCTCATAATGAACTGCTGACCATGAGGCAATGCCTCAAGGAAACTGTTAAAGACTTTGGTGAAATCATGAGCTCACCATTGAGTAGCCTTAACTCTACAATTTATGTCATTACCAGAAACGAAGCCGTTAGAAGTTTACTGGTGGAGGAAAATTCTAAGCTAGCTATACAAGTATTTGGATGGTCTAAAAATGCCTAACTCGAATTAATAGTGAAAGCACACGAGGGTTCTAGTCTGAAAGCAATAATAATCTTTGCAGAAAGTCATGCAGCTCGAATAGACAATAGTTCTCAAACACAGGGCAACAAATATCTAAACAGCCTTCCGAGAATGACTTGTCAAATTTGCGGTAAGCCAGGCCACACACGGGAAACGTGTTATCGCAAGGCAAAATTTCCACAATTCCAGAATTCCCAAACCAGGACAATGGTAAAAAGAGAAGTACAATATCTCAGTAGTACTTACTGTGGAAGACGAATCCACACAGAAAATAACTGTAGAATGCGACCTCAAACATTCTATGAACCGCAAGTACGAAATCCATTTAGGAATGGGGTGGCAGCCCCGCCAGCTCCGGCAGAGATTTAAGGCCCCCTAGTACTAAAATTCGAAACGATAAACATGGTGTCCGATATTCCAATATCGATATTGCACAAGTTTCGGAAAACCATTCCATTCGGAAGGAGACAAACGGCGACCCCTCTCGAAAAATTACAACAGCCGAGATACACCACAACAACCATTAAATATAAAGTTCTAAATATCGTTCTGTCCTGAATTCAGAGAGCAAACGATACGTATACCATTTAGCCCCTCCAGTAAAAAATATATAACTTTATTAATTGATACGGGAGCAGAAATAAGCCTTCTAAAATATACTTTTGGTTTTGAAACCAATAAAAAACTTTGCACAATATCCACCTTAGCCGGGGAATCATTAAAAGCCTTGGGCATGTTATACGGTTAATTAGAATTTAAAACTACAGATCACTCGATGATCTTGAAACATCCTTTCCACATTCTTACCGATCAAATAAATCTTCCATACGACGGTATACTAGGAAATGATTTCCTATCTCAATACAAATGCATAATAGATTATAAAGAAAATGCTATAAAAATTCCAATATGCAAACAAAAGTCCCTCGAACTAAATAAAAACAAATTAATTAATAATAATAAAGATAACTTTCAGACAGAAAAAATATACACAAAGCTACCCCTTACGAGGCTTTGATATAAAGGTAATGGTATGAAAAAGGAGAGCGACTGAGTTCCAAAATCCGATAAAGTCACCTTTAACCATAAACTCAGCGAAAGTGCGAAAGCTGAGAGTCAAACATCTAATTTCATTAAGCTAAAGTTGAATATTGATTCTGAAAACTCATCTTCATTAAATGTACAAATGGGAAAAACTAATAAAAAAATTAAATACCCGTAAAACTGCATCGAAAAATGGTGTAGCAGGAATAAATAAAAAAATACTGTAGAAACCAAAAGCCAAAAGAGCGACGAAACTAAAGCAATAATTAAAAAATGCATAGCATTTCATAAGACTACGTTAGTAAAATTAAATCCCAAAAGTACATTGAATGAAAACTCACAAATGATGCTTTCACCCCGGAGCCAGCAAATGGTCGAAATTCCATTTGAAGTGAATGATGAGAATCTGAAAGCCATTGTTATAAAAAAAACAACAAATCTATCCAGGTATATATATAGGCGATTCAATAGTAAGACCTTACAATAAAAAAATTAAAATTCTAGCAATGAATACACTAGAGGCAGAAGAAACTATTGATATTCATCATTTAAATTTAACTTGGGATAGTTTAGATCAATATGATCAAGCCAATACAGCAAGTTTTTATAATAAAATTGAAAAACGACTTGAAAAGTTGGAATCCATGTTGGTTCTAGACCTCGGTAATTCAGAAGATCCTCAAGATCTGTAGAGAGTACAACGATTTATTTTTCCTGGAGGGAGATCACCTCACTAATACAAATTCCGTTCAACATCAAATAGGCACTGTCGAGAACAAACCTATTTTTATTAAACCATATCGACTTCCAGAGAGCCAGAAGGAAGAAATACACAAACAAGTACAAGAAATTTTGGACAATGATATCGTGCATCTAAGCCCTATTCCCTGCTTACCCTTGCTACTCGTTCCCAAAAAAAACCAGGAAGCGATGGAAACAAGCGTTGGAGGGTAGTTGTTGATTTCAGGAAACTGAATGATTTAACTATCGGTTATGCTTACCCATTACCAAATATAAGTGACATATTCGATCAATTAGGTAGAGCAAAATATTTCAGTATATTAGATTTGGCTAAAAGTTTGGCACCAGATTTTAATGGATGAAATGGATCGATGCAAGACTGCATTTAGCATTCCCTTTGGACTTTACGAGTACAATCGCATACTATTTGGATTAAAAAATGCCCCTGCTACGATCCAACGTCTGATGAACACTATCCTCACTGGTCTACAAGGTGTTTACTGTTTTGTCTATATGGACGATCTTAATGATCATAACTAAAAATTGAGGAAAATATTTAATCAATTAAGTATGCATAATCTAAAATTGCAACCAGAGAAATGCAATTTTCTTAAACATGAACTCATATACCTTCGCCATCTTATTTCTGAAGACGGACTTAAACCATATCCGGAAAAATTTAAAGCCGTCAGAACTTATTGTACACCCAAAAACGCTAAAGGTATAAAATCTTTTCTAGGTTTTGTTGGTTATTACAGGAAGTTTATAGAAAACTTTTCTTTAATAGCAAAACCTCTCACGAAATTATTAAAGAAAAATTCCGATGAAGAATTCAGAGTTCTCAAAAATAAAATTATAAATCCCCCTATTTTAGCATATCCCAATTTTAAAGAGGAATTTATAGTAACAACAGATGCTCGTGATGGCGGAATAGGAGCTGTTTTGTCTCTTGGTCCCCTCGGCCAAGATAAGCCAATATCCTTTACAAGTAAAACATTAAATGATGCGGAAGTTAAATATAATACAACCGAAAAAGAATTATTAGCAATCGTTCACGCTATAAAATAATTTCGTCCGTATATTTACGGAAAGCACTTCACTGTTTGCACCGATCATAAACCTTTACAGTGGCTTTTCTCCAGAACGGATCCTTTGTCCAGATTAGCCAGGTGAAAAATTTTACTATCAGAATACGATTACACCATTAATCATAAACCAGGTAAAATAAACTTAAGCTCAGGCGCTTTATGTTGAAACAATGGTAAATCCAAGAGAAATAAAATATTAGCACTAACTCGAGCCCAAAAACAAAAATTGAGTGAGGATAAAATGCAAGACTAAGGAATAAATCCAAATATAACTGTTGTACCCAGATCAAAATGTAATATAACTGAAATATATGAATCCATAAATAAAAATAAAATTGCAAGTATTAAAATAATAATTCTACCACTTATAGACTCGGCAAACGAACAGTCCCTAAGAAAAATAATAGACAATTTTGTAAAGCCTCCTATAGGCGAAATATTACTTTATCACTCATTGATAGTAGTCACTTTACCATTACCATTCAAAACTACGAAAGACGAAGAGATAGCAGAGAAAACCCTCAAAACAATAAAAGAAAAAAATAAATAAGGAAAAAATATTGCTTTCTCGCTACCTGTCTCAGATAATCAGGTTAGGCATATTTTCCAGAAAATACTCAACAAAGTTTTTGAGCATATGATCTTAAATATATACATACACACTGACGAAAGAATCACATTAAATGAATCAGAGACCATTGCAAAAATTTTGTCCGAATACCATGACTCTCCTTTCGGAGGACATAAGATGTCGCAATAATGTATAACAGACTAAAGGCGAAGAAAATATCATTCTCTCTTAACAGATCAGGGAACAAATTTTCTAATTGATCTTTTAAGGAAATGTGTAGAATTATGAAGATTAAGAAATTAAATACAACTCCTTATCATCCTCAGACAAATGGAGCTTTGGAAAGAAGTAATAGGACACTAGCTGAATACTTAAGGCACTATGTAAATCAAGACCCATTATCTTGGGACAAATGGATACGATATTCAACTCGTATGTTTGTATATAATACAACGCCACATAGTACTACGGGGTTCTCGCCTTATGAACTCTTGTACGGATTTCCGGCTAGTATTCCAAGTGTATTGTTACAAAAATCTAAGATATCATATAATTATGATAAATACGTCAACGAACTGAAGGCTAGATTACAACATGGATATGAGACGGCAAACTTTATCCTTATAAAGAAAAGAGAAAAATCTAAAGCTCTTTATGATTAAAATTCTAAACTAAATTATTTAACGTAGGTGATAAAATCCTAGTAAAAAATTAAACTAGACAGAACAAACTTTCAACCATATGGGACGGCCCATATAAGGTCATTAAAATCCATTCGGATGAAAATACAATTGATGGGAAAAAATCTAAGCTATTACACAACAACAAATATTAACTCTTTAACGAGTAAAACTCAAAATACACAATAAACCTTTCCAAAACAAAAAAGAATTCGAAATTTCTTTTTTTTTCTACTTCAGAATGGAAGCAATCTGGTATATCCCAAATTCATACTAGTTGCTTTACAACATTGTGTCCGGGGTAAAAATACCATTAGGCAAGGAACTTATAAAGATTGGCAACGGTTACCCAAACAGAGTACAAATCCCCGTAGGGATCGTTTCGATTAAGCAGGCTATAATCAAAATTGGTCAACATGATGAGGAAATTAAGATCAAGGATTGTGAAAAATCCAATGGAACTTTCGTCAAGGGGAAAGTATTGGTTGTGACCGATATACAACACTTAGATTTGGGGACCTTATCGGGTTGGGTATCCCAGAAGAGGATTTCGGTCTAGACATTTGCCCAGTATACGTCGTCAGACAGAGGAAAAGATAATCTTCAGTAAACGTTGTCGACGAATGGACACGGCCCAACCAAACAAATACTAAAGTCAAGTCTTGCCACTTGATTTTCTCCCGGAAAAGGACGATTATTGAACCTTTTTTAAAAATAAAATTAGACTATTGTTACCCAAAGCTAATAAAATAGATTCAAAATATAAATCTTTACCACTTCTTCTTATTTACGAATAAAATAAACACAACACACAGCACACAATTATACCTTCAGACACTTGAAAAACAATTATATATATTAGGGCGAAATTTGGTAAACGGAACTTAACATTTGTACACAAATCGATTCATGGATTTTCATTATTTTAATGAGGACAATTTTTCACATAAATGGGAACTTGATTATAACCCCCGAGATGAAGTCCAAGTAAAACCTGAACCACCCACACTATCAACTCCAAAATTAGTCCTTACAACCGGTGTTTAATACACATTACTCTTTTTCTCAAATACCTAAAAAAAAAATATCGAGAGAATATAATGAATGAATATAAGTTAACAACAGCAACATTCCACAAAATTAATAATATCAAGTATCCCGCAACTTCCCACGATCCGTCCCATTGCATCAGCAACTTTCAGGGTTCATGAGTTCTCAAAGTGGACACCGGATACATACGCGAATTCAATGAGCAAAACGGTGGGAAATGCAATCTTGCTTTTTTACATTTTCAAGCTAGTAAAATATTTTATGTCAGAAGTTAGTTCTAAGTTATCTACCAAACTGTTAAGACGTTGTAAATAAATAAAAATATTTTTTTTAATAAATTTGAAGTGTATTTTTTTATAATTGGCGCCCGAGCAGGGACAGTACTGTGTTAAAAGTATTTTAAGCGATAGTAGTAAATATAATAATTGAATACGCGACTGTAAAAAGGTGTGCGCGATAAACAATAAAGAAAGAATAACTGTGCGACTACGAAAGTGTGTCTAATTTGTAATAAAAAAAAAAGCAATCAAAATAAAAAAAAAGAAAAATTGACATTAAACTGAATAAACTGAAGGAGTGAAAAAAAAATTTAATTAAAAATTAAAGTTGAAAAAAATAAACTGAAGGAGTGAAAAAAAAAATTTAATTCAAAATTAAAGTTGAAAAGCAATAAACAAGGAAATAGAAACAAAGGAAGAGTACCCAAGTCACCGTTGGAACTAGAAATCCCTACAGGAAAAAAAGGAACAATACTCGACCGGCACAGTACTGCATCATGAGAATAATTTTATTGTAAGCATAATTATTAAACATTTATTGTAAAATTAAGAGAAACAAAATAATTTCAACAGTACCAAGTTTATAAAGATATTTAAATTCCTTTTCTAAAATTTAAACTTAGGGAAAATAATTTCAACAACACCAAGTTTATAAAAATAGTTACATTCATTTTCTAAAATTTAAAGATATAATTTCAACAATACCAAGTTATTAAGATATTTAAATTCCTTTTCTAAAATTTAAAGGTAACTTAGAACTCACCAAACCTTTAATCCAATATTTACCACCTTTCCCTTCCCTGAAATTTCAACACTATAAAATTTCATCCGCTGAAACAAATTATTAACCTTAGTAATCAAAATGAGTAAGACAGAGGGAAATATTCAGCAAGCCCCTTTAAATCCAGCACCTTCCCTACCTCCACGAATAACTAACGGAACACAGGATTTAACCGACTACATAAACCAAGTGGTCGCTAATGCCTTCTCCCAAATGGGAACTCCATCAGGAGAATCCGACAGTGTAGACCAGCCAATTGATGTTGGTGAAGCTAGGAACCTAGAAGGGTTAGAAAGAATACCAGACGTCTACGACAATTCTCTGGGGAACCAGGTGAATTTAGCTCTTGGAAGAAGGGCGTAGACAGAATCCTGAAAATTTACGAACCTGTCCGTGCTTCGCCCAAATATTTCGGCATCCTGAGTGTCGTCCGAAACAAAATAGTTGGACAAGCGGACATAGTCCTAGAGTCCTACAATACCCCGCTAAATTGGGCTAAAATATCAAGCTGCCTAATGCTGCTCTATGCAGACAAAAGGGACCTTGGTACTCTCGAGTACCAAATGATGGTTTTGGTTCAAGTAATCCAAACCATTTCCGGATTCTATCAGCAAGTGTACTCACATCTTTCCCTTATTTTAAGCAAACTAGCCTCTATGGAGTTAAGCGCTGAGTCACTTACTACCTTGACTAGGGCGTACAGAGATAAAGCATTAGACACGTTTATACGTGGTCTAAAGGGAGATCTTCCGCGGCTTCTCAGTATAAGGGAACCAATCGATCTCCCTCAGGCACTGCATATCTGCCTCAAACTAGACAATGATAATTTTAGGACAAACTATGCCATGAATAATCAAACTATTTTAAAGAGATCGAGCTTCCAACCTCCTCCTCCACTACCACCACGTCGTCAAATCCCCTCACATAATGCACCGCCTTTGAGAAACAGGTTTATTCCTGAAATCTATCATACCGATGAACCGATCCTTTGTTCCTTTCCAAAAAATTCCTATCCATTTCAACATAATCAAAACAATTATTCATTCAACCAAAATCCCCATTATCCCAGAAATCTCCCACCGAAACCACAACCAAGACCTCAACCCATGTCAGTCGACATGTCAGTCAGGTCGCAAAAATTGAATTACCAGAACCGACCTAGATATCAAAACCCCAGCGCAAACAAGCGCCCAAACTCTCAACAAATTCATTCTCCAGGTAAATACCAAAGGCTTTACCACACTACCTCAAAGGATGTCCCCGGCAACGAGGAATCCAGAGAATTACAACATCACGAAGAATTTGAGGACCTCCCACCTCCGGAGGATTACGGCTACGACGATGGTTTAGATGACTACGCCGATTTACAAGAGGATGAACAAGTAGAACAAGCTCAGCCTGAGGAGGTTCATTTTTTAGATTAAACTGCTCTTCGCTGCCGTACTTTGAGTTCACTGCGAAGAGCGGAAAAACATTTAAATTTTTACTTGATACCGGATCAAATAAAAATTATGTCCAATCATGTTACATTCGAAATCCCATATCTAACGAGACCATTTTTTTCGCGAATTCCATTAGCGGTAACACTAAAATAACCCACCACGCATACTTGGAAATTTTCGGTCCAAATAAACAGAAAATTAAGTTCTTTATTCTTCCCGGCCTAAAAACTTTTGACGGCATTCTCGGGAACGACAGCCTAAAGGAATTGAACGCTGTCATCCATACGAAGGATAACTTTTTCGTAATTAATAACGACATCAAGATACCTCTCAAGCAACAAATTTCTCAAGCAGTTAATTCTCTATTAAAAGCTAAAATTTCTCATCTATCTTCTGATCAAGTCCTTGGAATTACTCAAATTTTTAAAAAATGCCCAAATCTTTTTGCCGACCCTGATGTAAAACTCATCTACACTTCTAGAGTAAAAGGGGAAATTAGAACTGTAACTAACGAACCAGTTTATTCAAGGGCATACCCATACCCGATGGCTTTGAAAGGAGAAGTCGAGTCTCAACTCAATGAACTCCTGAAGAACGGGATTATTAGACCATCGCGGTCCGCGTATAATTCACCGGTATGGATAGTCTCCAAAAAACCGGATTCTGAAGGAAAGAAAAAGTACAGAATGGTTATTGACTACAGGAAATTGAATTCTGTAACTACAGCAGAAAAATATCCAATTCCTGAAATCAACGAAGTTTTGTCGAACTTGGGAAACAACAAATGGTTTACAACAGTTGACCTTAAGAGCGGATTTCATCAAATTCCTTTAAGGGAATGCGATATCGAAAAAACTGCTTTTTCCGTAAACAACGGAAAATTTGAATTTCTTCGGTTACCTTTTGGCCTGAAAAATGCGCCATCCATATTTCAACGAACACTCGACGACATATTACGGGAGCACATAGGTGTCCGATGTTACGTTTACATCGATAACATCATTATCTTCAGCAAATCCGAAGAAGACCATTACAGAGATGTCGAACTCGTCTTCAAAACACTGGAAGCTGCAAATATGAAGGTCGAATTGGAAAAATCAAATTTTTTCCAAACCCAAGTCGAATTTTTAGGCTTTGTCGTCTCAAAAGATGGAATCAAAACAAACCCTGAGAAGGTTAGTACAATAGCAAATTTTCCTCAACCCAAAACATTGAAAGATCTACAATCATTTCTTGGTATGTCGGGCTATTATCGTAGGTTCGTAAAAGACTATGCGAAAATTGCAAAGCCCCTGACATCACTTCTGAGAGGGGAAGATGGACGAGTGTCCAAAACCCAATCAAAAAATAAAATAATCCATTTAGACCAACAAGCTCTAGAATCCTTTGAAAAAATAAAGAACATCCTAATCTCTAATGAAATTATGCTTGCCTACCCAGACTTTTCGAAAGAATTTCACCTCACCACTGATGCATCGGACTATGCTATCGGTGCAATTCTCTCACAGGATGATAGACCAATTACTTACCTTTCCAGATCATTGAATGAGACCGAGGAATCATATGCCACCAACGAGAAGGAAATGCTTGCCATCATATGGGCACTCGGCTCCCTTCGAAATTTCCTATATGGGTCAAAGAAGGTGAACATTTTCACTGATCATCAGCCTCTCACCTTCGCGCTCAGCAACAAAAATTCAAATACTAAAATGAAAAGATGGAAAGCGAAGCTCGAGGAATACAACTATGAGCTCCAGTATAAGCCCGGGAGAGCGAACGTTGTACCGGATAGTTTGCCTAGACCACCACGAATCGAAATAAACTCAATGACAGCAAGTCTTCATAGTGATGATAGTTCATCCCACAACCTAATTCCGTCAGTCGAAACCCCCATTAATGCGTTCAGAAACCAATTGATATTAACAATTGGCCACGCGACAAGTTATCAACTTAAACAACCCTTCCCAAAATATAACCGTCATATCTTTACAGAATCCAGGTACACCAAAGAAATGATAATAGGCATTTTTAAACGATATCTTAATCCTAATTTAATAAATGGTCTTAAAACCGATGAGTCAACTATGGCTATCATTCAAGAACACTACCCACTCCACTTTAAAACTATAGAATACGTCACACTCAATTAGAAGTTATAGATGTTCCTACCGAAACCGAACAAGTGGAAATTATCCTCAAAACACATAGAAGAGCTCATAGGAATGCATGCGAGAACAGGCTCCAAATCTTGCAAAAATATTACTTTCCAAGAATGAATGCAAGAATCCAAAATTTTCTCAAGCGCTGTACAATCTGTAAAGAAAACAAGTACGAGCGACACCCTAATAAGATTTATATAAACGAAACACCCCTACCTTCCTATCCAGGTCATATTATTCACATAGATATTTTCTCCACACAAAACTTTCTAGTCCTCACTGCAGTAGATAAATTCTCGAAACTAGCTCACGCAAAAATTATAAACTCCCGGTCAGTAGAAGACATACGACAACCCTTATAGGATACACTATTCCACTTCGGTGTCCCGGAGCACGTTGTCATTGATAATGAGAAATCCCTAAATTCAGTATCCCTTAGGTCCATGATGGAAGAACTCAATATAACAATTTAACAAACTCCGCCATACAAGAGCGAGGTTAATGGCCAAGTAGAAAGGTTTCATTCTACCTTATCAGAAATTATGCGATGTGTGAGTTCCGAATTTCAGATTACTGAATTCAGCGAGCTGCTTGGAAGGTCGGTCTATGAATACAATTCTACCATCCATTCGACCACGAAAAAAAAACCAATAGAATTGTTTTTTGGTCGAGATCAGAGAGTTTCTCCCGAATTATACGAACAGGCAAGAAAGAGTAATATTGAAAGGATAAAAGCGAAACAATTGAAAGATTTACAGATTCACAACAAATCACGAAAGCCCCCTAAGACTTACCAGGTAGGAGAAGAAATTTTCGTAAGACATAATAAAAGAATAGGCTCTAAATTAACTGCACGCTATAACATCGAGAATGTAAAGGAGGATAGGAATACCACTGTACTTACTGAATCAGGAAAAATAATCCATAAAAGCAACATTAGGAACTAGTTTTCTCCCATAACATTTCAGGTTTTTCCTTGCAATAGCTTGCGCCGAGGTGCAAATATTGGACTACTCAAACTCCCAAATTGTTGCCATAAATAATGGGTTAGCAAAAATACAGAATGGAAATTTTAAAATCATTCATACAATTGATCTGGATAAATACGAAGAATTCATAAACCAAGCCAACACAACCCTCCTCGCAACAAACATCAAGTCCCATATCCTTTTCCCTCTCCTTCAATTTGAACTTATACAGATAAAGGACATACTAGCCTATAATAAACCAAAGAGAAATAAAAGATCTCTAAATTTTGTAGGTTCGGCATGGAAGTGGCTCGCAGGCAGCCCTGACCATGAAGATCTTGTTTTAAGTGAAAACAAAATAAATAACTTAGTTGATAATAATGAAAATCAAATTGTCATAAATGAATTGTATAATAATAGAATAAACAATATAACAAGAGTCACTAATAAAATTTTAAAAGAAATAAGAGAAAGTAAATATGTAGATAATGAATTGTTTGTTACACTCAAATATAAAATTAAAATTATTAAAGAGGAACTTATAAATATTAAGTACGCCATTCATTGGGCGAAAGAACAAATATTAAATTCAATTATTTTGTCAAACGAAGAAAAAAATATTGCCATAAGAGCACTGAATAAAGAAACATTCCCCTTTAATACGGTGGAAGAAGCGTTAGAATTTGCTAATGTTAAAATTTTTACAAATAATTCAATATTCAAAAAGTGCATTCAGCGAAAGTCATTAAGGTTACGATTGTATTGTTGTTAGTTATTCATCTTGATTGTGTTGTTAGTTTCGTGGTAAATTGATTTTCTAATCGTGTTAGAAGCTATGTTTTATATTTAATTTCTTTTTAACGTCACATATTTAGAATTTGAATTTTTTTTGGACTGTAATTATTCATAAAATAAGTTGTGTGGTTGTATATGTGCATGTGTTATGAATTTGAAAAATTAAACATTTATGAATTATGATTTTACAGTTGAGTTTATTACGAAAGCATGAATGTTTTGTGATTATGTTGATGAAGTTGAGTTTATTTTGTAAGATTAGCTAGATCCATTGCGCGGGAGTGGCCAAATTTTAGTTATCGGGCGTTTCAGTTCGTTGTTTTCCGTTCGCGATAACAAATCTGCTACGTATAAGAACTTTCCCGGAACAAACATATATTCAAAATCATATTTTGAGCGTTTCAATTTCATACGTTGTAAGCGAGTCGAATGAATTTCACCAACATCTTTTTTTACTATAGAAACCAATGGCTTATGATCAGATTTTATGGTGAAGTGTAATATATAAATGTAATTTTTAAACTTCTCACAAGCGTAAACAATAGCCAATAATTCTTTTTCAATTTGTGCCTACCTTGTTTAAGTGTCAGTGAAGCATTTCGAAGCATATGCCACCGGCTTACCTTCTTGAAAAAGGCAACATCCTAATCCATTTTTGGAAGCGTCAGTTTGAATTAGAAATTTCTTATTCGGATCAAAAACATGGAGAATTGAATGTTTGGCAAGATTATCTTTTATATCTTTAAAAACTTTACTGTGAGTCGAAGACCACTGAAACTCATTATTTTTTGTCAGTAATTCCCTAAGGGGTGCATTTAAATTTGAAAAGTTAGGTATAAAAGCACGAGGGTAATTAAACATACCCATAACACTTTCTAATTGTTTTCTGTCTTATTGTTCTTTTAAGTTTATAATAGCTTCAACTCGACTAGGATCTGGGAAAATGGTATCACCAGTAATAACATGACCCAACTATCTAACCTTATTTACACAATGCAGCCATTTATCTCTATTAAACTTAACGTTTAATTCACGAGCTTTCTTTAATACTCTCTGAACATTGTTATCATGCTCTCCTTTTGTTTTTCCCACAACTATGAAATCATCAATATAAATAAATGTGCCGGGTAAGTTGCCAAAATACTTAGAGTTTAATTTTTGAAACTTTTCTGGAGCTGTTTTAATACCGAAAGGTAAAACATTATATTGATACGACCCAAATGGCGTACCAAAAACTGTTAATTCTTTTGATTTTTCAGATAAGCCAAGCTGCCAAAATCCCTCCTTTAGATCTAAAACTGAAAAGTACTTAAGTTCCCTCATTGCATCACAAAACTCATCAAGTGTTGGAATTATGACGTGCTCATCTTTCAAATTCACGTTTAGTGCACTCGGATCAGGACATAATATCAAAGACTCGTTGGCCTTTTGGTGATCATACTTACTAATAATTCCTCGATGTTCCTAGTTTCTAGTGCTTCCCTAACCTTTAGCCTAATGCCAATTGGTATTCTCCTCGAAGGCCTACTCACAGAAAAACTATTTGGTTTCAATTCTTATGAGCATTTATCTGGGAATCTTCCATCACCCGAAAAAACATCATTATTTTTATAAATAAATTCACCAATGTTGCTTACTTCATAGACTCTTTGAATCAACCCTAAGTCTACACACGTACTCAGCCCTAACAATGGTTTTGAATCACCACCAACTACCATGAAATATGCCTCAATTTTCTTATTTTTATACTGAGCGCGAAGACTTACTCTAGCCTATTATGTAATATTATTTACTATTCCATTTTAAAGTTCATTCGTTTAGAGATGGGACATTATACATCACCACATCTGCTGACTACAAAATACATTTAACTGCTTGTTAACCAACACCCTCTTATGATCATAGCGGTCACTAAGTAGTTCCCAAGCCCTTTGATAACTGCCTTCTGCGATATGTAAGTGAGAAATAATGCTTTCTGCTGTACCTTTAACGCTGGACTTCAAATAATGCATTTTTTGAACATCGGTTAGCATAGTGTTAGTTGTTGTTCCATTGATTTGACTCGATGTTGCTCTTTAAAGTTCGCTCCAATGAGAGCTTATCGGTGGCATCTAATAGAACTGCCTTATAATCGGTGTATACTTCAATAATTTCATCATAGGCCGCAGAAAGAGTCGACACTTTCAAGTCTTCTTCTAACTTTCCAGCGCCAACAATTTCCCCATTGTATTTTCTGCCAATTTTAATAAATTACATATGACAGAAATTTTCTTTTGCAAATAATTTATTCTTTTTAATTGAATACTATTTGCTTTTTTAAAGTTTTCAAAATATTTTTTTTGTGCGACTTAATAAATCTAATAGCAATTTTCCAAAAAACATAATGTATTTTTTCTATATTTATCAAATTGAGTTAAGCTATTCTTTATTGTGTTTTATATAATCTACCAATTAAATTGGAACGTACTCACTGTGTTGAAAAAATACTTTCTGTTTTTTATGAGTGATAGATTTATTTTAGTCGTCTCTTGAATAACTATGATTCGCAGTAATTTTTGTATTAAGTTTTTGTTTAAAATAAATTGTTAGGTACATACAGCACACGGTGCGTTTTTTTTTCAATCTTTTAAATTAAAACACACAACTTATGTTCAGTTAAAGGAGGACCATAAATGCTTCTTGTTGGTATGATCTTTATTTTTATTACCAAAAAAAAGTAAGTGTCCAGAAAGAAAATGAAGAAATAAAACACATAACCTTTCTTGTTTGACCAGTATAAAAAAAACGTGTCGAATTATCATTTTTATTGGTTAACGTTGTAACTCTTGAGATTATTATAGGTTATTTTACTTTTGACATTCAATAAAATTTGAAAAAAGTGCATTCAGCAACAGTTGTTAAGGTTACGATTGTATTGTTGTAATTTATTCATCGAACAACACCCTGCTTCCTTATGGAGATCGGGAAGTGGCCAGTTATTTGGAGGTTCCAACACGACAATGACCCCGAGCACAAATCGAGGTTAGTTAGAAGCTGGGTTTCTGAAAATACTTGTACGGTATTGAAATGACCGGCACAGTCTCCAGTCTAATCCCAATAGAGAACTCGTTGGAGCCAGTAAATAAAGGATTGGATGTCGAATTCTCCAGCGCAAATACTAATTTTATGCCGAAATCGAAAGCACTGCCTCTGGTGACATACCAGAAACTGTTATCAACAACCTCATTGCCTCAATATCGAGAAGATGTGCAAGTGTTATAAACAATAAATGATATGCTTTCAAGCATTTGTAACATTTGTTTAAAAAAATAAAAATTGTAGGACATTATTTTTAGTTGCAAATATTTTGCACAGCAATGTATACACAAATTTAAATTCCTAATAATAAATTCTTTATATACCGACACATTTTAAATTTAAATAAAGAAAACGAAAAACGTAAATGTCTGTTTTGTTCTTCCATGAATACGTAATTTATAATTAGTTTTCCTCTTATAATTTGCTATACGTCCCCTATCCTTTCTCCCATTTCCGTTTATCAACGACCGTATTTGTTACTTTACTTTTATGTTAAGAAATATGAAGTGTAATTGCCTTCTTAAAGCTTGTAGTACTTATAATTTTCCTCATTGTTACTGGCACAGAGTTCCATTTGTTTGGTTACATAAGCAATAAATAGGCGCGAAGAATTCAAGTATGTTAAGATGGTGTTACTAGATTAAGAGTTCTAATAGATTGAGTAATAACAAGTTTTTCATAAATGTATGGTAAGTTTTGGTTCTGAATGGTCATGTGCATAAGGAAACAACATCTTGCATCAGGGAAATGTTGAAAATAGCATCTAATGACCAGTTTATGGCGTTGCAGTAAAATGTACCAACAAGTTTCACCTGCCTATTCTATACGTAACTTAACCATTTTAAGTCTTATTTTTCCGTTACTACTCCAAAATGTTTGTAGAGTCTGTAGATACCTGGCGGCCAGCAGCGAGAGACCTTCTCTCAAAGTATTTAGAAAAAATAAACACAAACAGGTTTCGATCCATTGAGTATAACAAAATCCATGAACTATTACCATCAACTATTACCATATAACGCAAAACTTGAAAGAGTAAATTTTTTTGTGGATTTGGGAGTAATATTTGACTCGAAATTGGACCTTAGAATGCACATCGATCATATTACTGCAAAAGTGTCTGTTCGTCTAGGAATGATTAAACGATGGTAAAAGGAATTCAACGACCCTTATGTGACAAAAAGCCTATTTGTTGGACTGGTTCGTTCGATCTTGGGATATGGTTGACAAGTTTGGTGTCCATTTTACTCCTGTCATATTTGCCCGCATTGAATCCATTTAAAAACAGTTTCTATTATTCGCTCTTCGTCATCTTAACTGGGATAATCATCTCCATCTTCCACCATATCGTTCACGGACTTTTGCTTTTTTTATAATTTACACGCGCTCAAGGGATTATACTACCCTTTAAATGTTTCAACACAAGGCGGGCGTGAGGTTAAGAAAGTGAAAGAAGGATAGGAAAGATGTGTGGAGCGATGTTCTGAGAATGTAGGTTGTTGTTGTCCAGATTTGCGGAGAAAATTGCGTGTCTTATTTATTCTATGTCCCTAATAATTCGCATTTTTTTTTTATTCGTTGTCATATTTATGGGTATACTAGTTTTACTCAATCACATGTTGCTAGTGATATGCCTAAACAGCATGTAATGAGTCAGCCAGCAACTCATTTTATAACATTTATTTTAGAATTGATTTTTAATGAAAAAATAAGAGGACATAGACCACGGCAGAAATCGAACCTGTGTCCATAAGGTTGACAGGCGAACATACAACTATCGCGCCAAGGCCACCCCCTTTTGCTGATTGGTCTTAATTCGCTCAAGGATAGGAGGTCATCACTTAAACTACATTCATATTTAAACTTTTGAACGCAGATATAAGCTCTCCTTAATTGCTTTCTTTAATAAAATAAATGTGCCATTTCTCCCAAATCGAAATTATAAAAATTTGCAAACAAATGAAACAACTTTAAACAACTTAAATAATGAACCTTTCTCTAACTTATGTAAACATTAAACAATTCAATTATTATAATTCGTAGATTTTAATAATAATTCCTTGAAATTTAAAAAAATTTACGCGTATACAATTTAATTCGTCACTAGTTAAAATTTTTTAATATTATATTTAAATATCCAAATAACTGTGATCAATAATGTATCAGTAGTTATTTTGTCAAGTAAATAAATAAATAAATAAAAATGGTGAAGAAGACGGGCGGTCTCTTGTCAATGTACCAGCGGATGAGCCTAAGAAGTAAGCGAGTCAGGCGGACTGTTACGTATATCGATCATCAAAATATAATTAACCTATATTAAAATATCTAAACTTAAATTCGTACCGCGTGGTCTTTTTTTGCTTCGCGCTTTGAATCACTCGCGATTTGTTTCAGGGTAACCAAGAGAATGCCTAGAAGAAACTTGTTCTCGATTTTGGTTTTTTTAAATTTGTTCGAATAATTTAGTTGAAAAGGTTCTAAACTCGGCCATTTGGATTCGGCAAGTTTAGGAAAGACATCCACCAAATTTCTGAATCATTGAATGTGTGTGTGAGAGTAAGGTTTCGATGAGATTCGACAACGGAAGAACGGATTCAAGGAAGCCGCGACCCCGTGACTGATGATTTCGAAAACGATTGACTGGTCGAATGTATGAGTGAGAGACTGAAATGGCTGAGCTAGACAATAGATTAAGCATGGAGAGCTCACTTTTGGTGATTTTTGCAAGCTAGAGGTTGTTTTAAAGAAAAGAAAATTTTAGGAGCAATGCTTGAATTGGAGAAAAAAAATTGCTGGGACAAGAAGGTGCAAGAGTTTTGGAAAAAAGGTTTGAACAGGAAATTGAGTGGTCTAGATGGTGAAGAAATTGGCAAAGGGCTATAATAATCGAGGTAATAGAGGAAAAGAAGCTAATAGGTAGACGGACAAAATACATAAATAAAGATAAGTTGTGTGGGTGATTTATTTTTGTGTAATTTCTGATCGATAGTTTTGTTTGTTTAACAAGGTAGTTATTCGTTAACGGCCCATTTTCGTCGTGTTTGATTTCGCCACGTTTTACCGTAGCCACTTAAATATTGTTATATACTTACCTAAATATATTGAAACAAATTTTTGTTTTAATCCCTGGACTTCGGTTGAAAGTTTTCCCACACAAACCCTGTAAAATCCCCATTTGGGTATATAAAAACGTTTTACTTTCGCTTCATTTACTTGTTTTCGTTTTTTTTCTTTAATATAATTAATTTTGGAATTTTCCTAATTTTTTCAATCTTGTTTAAAAAATACTGGCGCAAGCTTTACGTAAGTTAAAACTTTTAATTAAACTTTATGTACAAGTACAGACAGTACTTTTACTTAACATTTGTTTTTTTTTTATCTTAATTCATTTTATTAATCGCATTCGATTAATAAAACATTGTTTTTGATTACTGAACCCACATTATTGCTGAGCTACTGGGTGACAGCACTTTATGTGTTGTCTGTCGTGCAAATTCCTAAGCGCACCCATTTTGACAGTTCGTCTTCATTGTTTCGTGTTTATGATTAGTTGTTTTCATTATCAATTATTTCGAATATTCTTGGGATTAATTAATTCCATTGATTTCGCGAATTGTAGTTCCGTCATACATTTAAAATCGAGTTTAAAATAATTTCAAAACAATGGTAATGTGATATGTATTCATGTCTCCGTAGTCTATAAATGTACCTAATCATATCATTGAACACGACAAGATATTTATGCTGATAATGGGAATCAAATTTGCATTACACAACATTGGCAAAGTCAATTAGAGAAACACGCAGTATTTTTACAAGCCTCAATTTAGTGTTTTCAGTGTTTGAAAATAGCCAAAACTTGCGCAGTCCATTAAAAATTCTCCAATTTTAAAATTCAGCCGATAGAGAAGCATATATCTTAATAAGAAGACTGTTCACATTTTTCACAAACTTAAGTTTCACCTGAAGAAGATAAACAGAATGTAAAAACAAGGTACTTATATTCTTCTTAGAAATGGCAATCAATCGTGACTTAGATGAGTTAAGTTTGAGGCCGTTGTTTAGGGACCAATTATAGATTGCAAGGAGGTCCTCATTCATCTTAAAAATAAAAACTTTGAAACAAGTTTTGTAAATCGTTAATGACAAAATAGAATTGGCCCTAAAATGGAGCCCTGTAAAACCCGCCTTTGCAGGTTCATAAATTCAGATATCCCTTGATCAACTTTTACCCTCTGGCTTCTATTAGATAACTAATCTTTTAATAGTTGCACCGCTCTGTCATGGAAACCAAAATATCTCTTTAATTTCAAGCATAGTATTTTATTATTTACTCTGTCAAAGGCTTTCGAAAAATCCAGCAAACACAGAAAAATCACATTGTCAAAATCATTGCCCATCGCAATTTGACAAGTATGATGAGATGGAAAGCCTGATTGAAATAAAGACAACAAATTAAACCAAACAATGTGACTAGTGATCTGTTCTGCTAGAATGTTTTCAAAAAACCTTATGCAGACAACACAAGATACTAATTCGGAGGAAATCAGAGCAGTAAATAGGATTATTGTTCTTAGCTATGGGAATAATCTTAGCTAACTTTCAGCAATCGGGAAATGATGACGTTTGTATGCAAAAGTTTATTAAATGAGTAAATACGGGTATCATCGTCACAGCTATTAGATGCAAAACTGTTCTTCTGCAGCTCCAAATATGTGAAATAGAACTTGCTCCGTAATACCTTTCATGCGATCTGCGAACGAACTTCTGGAACTTTCGGCATCTAGAGGACCTTTGTACAGTTTTCAACAGCATAAGCACAATAATATATGCTACACGAGCTCAAACCACAGTGGTCCAAAATTTTAAACGGTTTTAGTAATATGTTAAATCATTTTTAGTATGAAACTAAGTTAAAAAGAGGATTTTGCTAATCTTAAACGAGTTTAGTATCGTACTATCTTCTTAATATTTTACTTAAGCTAACATCTCGAAATGTCTACTTTAATTTTTTAGTATCGTACTAAATCCATTATGTCATCTGATAGTATATCAGCATTGCACGCAAATCCTGCTGGTGTACATTTTGTTTTGTTTTTTTTTTCTCGTAAATAATGAAGTTAGGTAAATGATTAAAATATAAACATCGAACATTTATTTAGAGCACACGTTGGGTTTCCATCAACATATAATTAATTTTCAAAGCATAAGCACAATAATTGTGTTCAACAAAATTCAAACCCTAAAAATGCAGAGCAAAGCATTTGTAGGGTTTGAAATTTGTATTTTACTAGTTAGCAAAGGTTTAAAATTTATGAAAAGTCAGTAGACTACTATTTATATAGTAAATTGTTATTTAGTATTATGTTAAAGCTTTAATAATAGGTTGCTTAAAAATTTGCGCCAGTAGCTTTAGCTTTAGAAGTAAAATACTAACGCATGCGCATTTCCAAATGTCAAAATATACAATTAAAAGACCAACTAAATCGGTCGTAGAGCTGAGTATTTATATCTTGACGTATTCTACTCAGGAACCCATATTAAAATAGGATGTTGCCCAAAATAAATACAAACTATTCGTTTTATCATGAAAAAAAATTATTATTTTAAATAAAAAATAAATGAATTTAGGTAACTATTCAATTTTTAGTGTAAGTTAGCCATGTTCAGATTGGAACTATAAATTTACTTTGTTAAACAATGCGGATGAAATTTGATAATTTCTCGTTTTGCATAGTAATGTACAAAAATATATAGGTTTAGTTTACATTAAGGATACACATTTCTTTATCACAATGAACCGAACAGCTTTCCTCCTATAGCCTAGTAAGCTACTGATGCGAAAAGAAATTTTTCGGTGGTCTCCACTAGGAGAGCGAAATGCTTACGAAAACCACAGCGGAAAAATATTTGCGGAGAGTTCTGTAAGCTGTCAAAAACAATTGACAAGTTGTAAAAAAAAGTAATTTTGTCACCAAATTATTTTTATATGGAAAATTTTTTGTCGCCAAATTACTTTTAGATGTAATTTTTTGAAATAATTCTTGGATTTAAAAATTGTTCTGGTTACACATAGATGATTTAAAATAAAACTCAGAACCGTTTAAATGATCGAAATTACGCAATTACTTTGGGATTTATAAACTGGTTTATCTGCCGATTTGATGAATTTTTTTTAAATTTTAAGCAAATCAATGAAATAGGGAGGTAATCCACTCTATAATTCGAAAACTACCTGCTTCATTGGGATGGTGTAAACGGTTCTGAGTTCTAATTTATGGTTTCTTACTAATTCCGGATACACAAATTACATCTAAAAGTAGTTTTGACACCAAATTATTTTTAGATGGAATTTTTTTAAAATAATTCTCGGACTTGAAAATGGTATCCGGAATTAGTAAGAAACCATAAATTAGAACTCAGAACCGTTTACACGATCCCAATGAAGCACGTAGTTTTCGAATTATAGAGTGGTTTACCTCCCTATTTCATTGATTTTCTTAAAATTGATAGAAATTTCATCAAATCGGCAGATAAACCAGTTTATAAGTCCCGAAGTTATTCCTTAATTTGGATCATTTAAGCGGTTCTGAGGTTTATATTAAGCCCTCTATGTGGAACCAGAATCATTTTTAAATGCAAGAATAATTCAAAAAAATCATCTAAAACGCACGAGGGAGCAACCCAAATTGCTGGATAACTATCACATACAGCGTTATTGACATTCACTTTAGATACTATCTCCAAAGCTCGTTGGGTACTCCCAATCTATATAATAATACATCCCAACCGTTCATGGCAAACTTCCCAGTGTAGTTAAATGCAAAAATCTTTCCACTAAACGAAATGGAAACACATAAGACGTGACTTTTTTAAAAACCGATCGGTGAGAAGGATTAGACCCTCCAATGTTTTCAACTCGACAAATTGTCCCTAATAGACTAAATCTTGTTCACCGATAAGATAATTACATAAAAGAAAAATACTGTCATACTGTATAAGCCCTGTAAGTTGAAATAAGGCAAAAGGATAGGAGGTGGAGGTAGGTAGGGTGGAAGTAGAAGCTTCAAAAAAAAAAAATTGAGTAGAAATATATGAGGATAGGAAGCGGGTAGGATGGGACTGAGAGGGGGTAGAATGTCCGCTATGGAGGCGATGGCATGCTCGCTATGCTCGACTCAACTCGACGGATTAGGGGGGGATCTTGCCCCCATAGCCAGACCTCGCCTATTCCAAAAAAAACAGAAATCATGCCAAAAAAAACTATAACTTAGCCACCACCAAATAGTCCACACTTCAGGAACGCTGCGGCTGATGATGCAGCTTGGCCTATACCCGCCCCACCTGGAATTCATTCGTCCCGAATCTCGAATTCCGCTTGGTCGCAAATCAGATCGGATTTACTATCGAGATCGAACCCTAGTATCTTCAGGCTACTGTATGTCCATCGCTAGCCCTTCCACACCCCCCTGAATAATGTCGTCCTGTTTCAGAATATGCTTCCCTTTCAAATATTGCCCTATTAGATGAACCAGCAAACGTTCACATTTCATCATCCCGGCTCTTCCCTCGTATTATAAACATAATCTCCTTTCAGAGATTTATACTTACGAGTAAGCTTGTCCCGCTCTATCTTCCCGTCAGCCTGTTGTGTTTACAACCGACTGAAAAAAAAGTCATTCGCGCATCGTGGTATATTTTATGCCGAGTTTTATTCTTTATTAAAAGAATATACGCCATTAAATTGGTGCGACCAAAGGCCGAGTGGAAAAAAAAATAACAAAAACAATATAGAAAAAAAAGGAAGTGTAAAAAAAACATAACAAGAAAAAAAAATCAGTCGCCGTCAGAAGGCGACCAATCGATAGGCGGTCGCCCGACGCCACCCACGTTTTTATCCTGCAGGACTCTTTCCAGGCCAGTGTGGCCCATCCGGGATCTCATGCGGATGGTCGACCATCTCCGGCACCTGCCGAGACCCAAGACCTGCCCATGCAATGGGGTTTCTCACCAGCATGTATAAATAGGTACGGTATACTTCTCTGCAATACAGCAGACGTAATATGTACCTACAAGTGTTTGTTTTATTTTTAAGAAAGGTGGCCACAACAAAGTAATTAAAGGAAACTGGATAGCTTCGAGAAAATAAAATAAATGATTGTACCTTCTAAAGGAAAATGCAAGTAACCCATTTACTCTTTTAGAAACTTAAATAATAAAAAAATAATGACCTTGAAATAACAACAATGTGTTCAAATTCTTTTTAGGGACTGTGCAATAATTTGCCATGGCTTTCATGGCCATGTCCATGAACATGTCGTGTAATTCCTTAATGGTCGTCTCCAGCTTCATGACGTCAGCGTGTCGAGCTTCGATATCGACTAGTGTCTGTTTAGCCTGCTGCGTCTCCATGATAATACCATGAGTGACGGCCAGATTGTCTTGTTCCAGCATGGCTTTGAGCTCGTGGTTGGTTTTTGCTCGACCGGTGATCTCCAGCTGACGCTGTATTCTGCCTTTGCAGCATTCTCTGTAGTCGATCTGAGTGCGATTTAACTCGGTCATGACCTCGACGAACTTCCTGGACAAGGTGGAGTGTTGGATTTTGTGAATGCGCAGATCAGCACTGGATTTGTTGGCCTACATTTCCTGTCCGATGTTTTGTTCGATGCCCTTAACTTCTTCGACATTGTCTTGCACTTTATCGATTATTTCACGGATTTCTTCGACCTGATTAAGGAAATCATCCATGTAGCCACCCCGACCTTCGACATTGACGGCACCATCATCCTGACTGATACCTTCGTCGTCGGATTGGGCAGCGTGCAACGCTGCTAATCTGTCTTTCGTCATTTTTCTTTAGATTGAAGTAAAGGTTAAGTAGTTTTTGGGTCTACACTGATGATAATCATCTCTCTTCACACAGAAGAGAAGAAAAAAGGTGGGAATCAGTAGTGAGAGCGTAGCTATAGCGAGCGGTACACTTTTTTCTTCGTTCCCGTGTCTCGTTTGTTGCTTTTCAAGGAGACCCACGCACTTATTCCGAATTCGATTCAACAGTCTCTACTTCCAGAGTCAACATTTAATTTCTTTTCGTCGCTTGCTTTTGAGCTACGGAAGAAGAAAACGAAAAAAACTTTATGACTCACTTTCCATTTTGTGAGACACGGGTTTTCTTGCTGTTTGGCGATTGATTGCACTGCACTCTGCGAGGGATGCATTCCAAATAGATTGCTAATTATTGTTCAACTAAACTAAGCACATCAATATTATGTTTTGGAGTTTTTTTTTTAAATTTTTCAATTTTTTTTGTATTCGAACACTTAACTTGAATTTGAGAGATGGGAGTGTTATTTCCCACTGCTTTCAAGCACACACGCTTATGCTAATATACTGTTTTTAATAATTCAAGTTTAGTTTATCATTTGCAATTGATTGGGCAGGCTATTGAGAATTTATTTGAATTATCTACAACCAATTTTAGAGTTTTGCGAAAAAATTAACACACAACGAATCACACAAACTACCTCGAGAACTACCTAGACCATAGACCACTCAATTCACCAGCAATCGAGACAAAAGGTTTTGCTGTCGTTGGGCGCGTTTACCTTTACAGTAACTTTGTTACGTTTTCCACCATAAAATAGTTTTTTAAAAAAATTATATCTGAATGGTAGTAACCAGTTTGTTTGCATTTGATTTCAACCGAACCACCTAATTCGATCAACGGTACGTTTGGTAAATTTTGGAATGTATTCTTCGTTAGGTCACATAGTGTTATGATTCCCTCGCCTTATTGTGTACACCAAGAGATAAACCAAGGGATTTTGATTTTGTCCATACATGGGTGTGAATGTGATTTTTCTGTTGTAGTGCTCCGTATAAAAAACAGAAATTGGAGGATGACGTGAGACCTGTTCGGCAAGGATGGTTAATTGATTACGTTTGCGCCAAGGAATAGGCCCATCTTTGACTTCTTCATTATCAGGATTTTCTCCAGAAATGTCCCAATGGCACTGGAACACTTCTCCCAAAATCGAATTGTACGGCTTTTTGGCAACAGAACTCTTTCGTCTGGCTTGGTAAGCACTCAAATACCATCTTGTAACTTGAACAATTCGATCTCGCGGATCATATCTCAGCGATTTTTAAAAACAAATATATGTGAAGGGTGTGATTCTTTTCATTTTCCCATTTTCATTTTGCAGATTTAGTTTAGTCGATGTTGAAATGGGCCTTATGGGACTTAAGGCCGAAATGGACTTAAGGCCGAAATTTAAAGAATCTGAAATTGCACTTTTCCGAGATAAATTGGCCTTTTTAAATGTTTTATTAGACGTATCCATTTTTAATAAGATTTTACTTTTTAATACACTGAACACTGCACAAAGAAAATAAATTTTTTTGTTTCAATAAAAAAATGAAATGTCAAAATTTCGGAAGCAATTAATGTGCCGGTCAATTAAATTGAGAAAAGTAGAGCGAAATTTTTCGTTTATGATTTCGTCGTGTCATTTTTGTATGGGATTTTTCGTTTCGCATACTAGGCTTATATTGAAAAATTACACATTACGCTTTAAGTACACTTCAAGAAATACTCCTTAAAATAAATTCTTCCTATTAACTATATTGTATTTTTTTTGCTTTCCTAGGCTTTCGAATTCTGAAGCACCCTATCTTATATGTAACAATAACATGAAGTTAAAATGTCGAAAATGCCATCTTGTTGGAACTAGTTCTAGAAAATGTACAATGAATTTTACACCGGCATAAGAGCTCTATATCCCCAGTATTGCGTCTCCATAAAACATAGTATTGCAGCTTAATTGGAAGAAATGTCTTGCCTGAAAATAAAAATGGCGACGAGATAAAAATGAATGGAATTAGTTGCACCGCTCTGTCATGGAAACCAAAGTATGTCTTTAATGTCAAGCATAGTATTTTATTATTTACTCTGTCAAAGGCTTTCGAAAAATCCAGCAAACACAGAACAATCACATTGTCAAGATCCTTGCCTATCGCATTTGACAACTATGATGAGCTGGAAAGCCTGATTGAAATTAAGACAACAAATTAAATCAATCAATGTAACTAGTAATCTGTGCTGCTAGAATCTTTTCAAAAACCTTTCACAGACAACACAAGATACTATTTGGGAGGAACTCAGAGCAGTAAATAGGATTATTGTTCTTAGCTATTGAAATATTCTTAGCTAACGGGAAATGATAACATTTGTATGCAAAAGTTTATTAAATGAGTAAATACGGGTACCGAAATATCATCGTCACAGCTATATGATGAAAAACTGTTCTTCTGCAGCTCCAAATATGTGAAATCGATCTACGAACGAACTTCTTGAATTTTCCGCATCTAAAGGACCGTTGTACAGCTTTCAACCACAAAAATGCAATAAATGATGCTATAAGAGCTCAAACCACAGTAGCCCGAAATTTTAAATGATTTAGTAATATGTTAAATCATATTAAGTATAATATTAGGTTAAAAAGAGGATTTTGCTAATTTTAAACGAGTTTAGTATCTTACTATCTTCTTAACATTTTACTAAAGTTAAAATTATGAAATGGCTACTTTAATTTTTTAGTGTCGTACTAAATCCATAATGTCATATGATAGTATATCAGCATTGCACGCGAATCCTGCTGGTGTACATTTTGTTTTGTTTTTTTTTTTCTCGTAAATAATGAAGTTAGGTAAATGATTAAAATATAAACATCGAACATTTATTTAGAGCACACGTTGGGTTTCCATCAACATATAATTAATTTTCAAAACATAAACACAATAATTGTGTTCATCAAAATTCAAACCCTACAAATGCATAGCAAAGCATTTGTAGGGTTTGAAATTAGCATTTAACTAGTTAGCAAAGGGTTTAAAATTTATGAAAATTCAGTATATAGTAAATTGTTATGTAGTATCATGTTAAAGCCTTAATAATAGGTTGTTTAAAAATTTGCGCCAGTAGCTTTTTTTTTATTATATTGCACGCGCTCAAGGGGTTATGAATACCTTTTATATGTTTTTAACACAGAGCGTCATCAGGTGAAAGAAGAGAAAGAAATATAGAAAAATGTGTGGCGCGACGTATTGAGATGGTGGTTGTTGTCTTAGATTTTATCTCCAGGGATGGCGGCTGAAATAATGCGGAGAAAATTGCCGTGTCTTATTTATTTATGTCTCTTATAATTCGCATTATTTTATTTTATTTTATTTGGTTGTCATATTTAGCTTATTAGTTTCGTTTTCGCTAGTAGTATCGCGAGTGTACGGTAGTGTAGGAAGTGCAGTGTAGTGTAGTTTCTCTCAGAGAGAAATAGAGAAATAGTGCTTAGTGATTGTGTACTTTTAAAAGACACATAGTGCAGTGTAGTGGTTTTCTGGAGAGAGAGCAAGAGAGCTCAAGCAGTGTTGGGTAGGAGTAGTACAGAGTAGGTATACTCTGCTGAGTGAGTGTATATTATTCTTATAATAAGTATATTATAAATATCAGTAGGTATCAGTATAACAGTTTCATAGGAGTATAACATATTAGGAGCATAGTTTAGTTAGGGCTTATTATTATCCTAAGTAGAATTAGTTTTAGGTATAATAGTAGTAGGGTTTATTACTATACTAAGTAGAAAAGAATTAGTTTTAGTATGGACGGGGAACGAACCCCGAGTGAGGTGCCGTCAGGCATAGAGGTTGTAGGATCTGGGTTCAGTGCGGAGACAGCTCCCATTGACTTTCAGGAGGGAAGCCTTACCTCGGACTTTGATTCTGAGGTAGATGCGGTAGATAGGGGTTTGTCGGGTGGGCGGACTAGCTATTTGAAGAGTAGCAACCCGGAGAAGGCTATGCCTCCGCCCAACCCAAGGAAGAAGACAGGCAAGAAGAGTAAGAGGAAGTCGACTCGTTCCTCTTGTTCGTCTGCTATGGAGACAGAGGAGCAGGTAGTAAGTGAGGTTAAGGCAAGGAAGAGGGGCATTGAGAGTGGAAGCTTATCAAGCCCCGAAGCCGTTTGCCGTAAGGTCGTAGTAGGAGAGGTAGTGGAGCAGGCTGTCGAGCGAGTTGCGGGGCAGGTCGCTGGGCAAGCTGTGCAGGCAGACTCTAGATAGGGAATAGGAGAGCTTGGTGTCGAACAGGTATGCAGGGAGAGTTTTGTTTTAATTGAGGCTAGTTCAATTATACCGCCAGTGTTCGACAAGGTAGTGAGTGTAGGAGAGGTTGTAGCTAGTGAGGAGCTGTCGGGTGTTGCTGCTTCCGAAGCTGTTCCGCCAGTGTTCGACGAGGTAGTGAGTGTAGGAGAGATTTTAGCTAGTGAGGAGCTGTCGGGTGTTGCTGCTTCCGAAGCTGTTCCTCCCGTAGTGTTGGCTTCTGGGGAGGAGGTTTTATGCGTGGGTCCACCGGGTGCGTTGCCGCCCCCTCCCGCCAACGTCCCTAAAAAGACTGCGGCGGCGGAGGCTCCCGTGCTTCCGCAGGACCTCTCGAAGGCCTCGTCCACAATTGCTGGTGCTGTCGGGATGCAGAAGAAGAAGGAGCAGGCGAAGACATTTTCCTCTAAAGGAGGACAGAAGGGGAAAGTCGGGTTGCCGCTCGACGCTGATGACAACTGGGGTGAAAGCCTCAGCCTGGTCAGTGTCATGGCAAAAACGACACAAATAAAAAGGAATTAGTAAACTTGATAGGTGACTGCCCCCAGTTTGCGGGCGTATTGCAGGGTTAGCTGCTAAATATGAGGAACTAGTCCTCGGCTTATCGGGAATCAACGAGAGGTTGAGGGGTAGATTAGATGGGGGAGCTGCTTCCACCAAGGCCTCGTTGCGGCCGGTTGTTGAGGCTCCAATTGCAGGAAAGTCCAAGGGTGTGCCTCTAGGTGTCAGCGTAGCAGAGCGCCCGTCTTTTGCACAAATTGCTAGTGCAGCCAGTGTCTCTGCCGGTTTGATGGTTAAGCCGCGTGCGCCTGCTGTTGTGGCTGCTAAGCCTACTGAGACGTGGTCCGTTGTGGTAAGAGGCAAAGCAAATGAGCCTGCAGGAGAGGTTAAGAAGAGGGTGGTAGAGCAGCTGGTGCCTGCCTTGGGTGTTAGGGTGCACACTGTGCAACCTGGCAAAGGGGGTAGTGTGCTTGTTCGCACACCATCCTTGGTAGAGAGAGACGCCCTCCTGGGGCAAAAGAAGTTGGATGAGGTTGGTCTATAGGCGGAATCCAACAAGTTAAGGAGGCTGATAGTACAGAGAGTGGAAAGAAGGATCTCTCCTGAGGATTTCCTCGGTGAGTTGCATAAGCTCAACTTACGCGACCTCACCAAAGAGGAATTCCAAAGGGAGGTCTTCCTTGGAAGCTCCTGGACGGTCGGAGATGGGAAAACACGCGTTTCCCTGAATTGTAGCCCAAGGGTTGCCGGTCTGCTTCTCAAGGAGGGGTGGTGCTATATAAAGCACTTCTCCTTTGAGGTCAAAGAGAAATCTTTAGTTCAGTGGTGCGACCGGTGTCTTAGCCTGGATCATTTCGCCTACAGGTGTAGATAGAGGGACATTGTCTGTATGAGATGTGGTCAGTCGGGTCACGCACAGCGGAATTGCGATAACGCAATCCATTGTCGTGACTGTGATTTTAGAGGTAACCCGGCTGGGCACTTCATGTTAAGTGCAGACTGTCCGGTCTACAACGCTGCGGTTGCCAGGGCGTTTGCTCGACATTAGGATGGTGGTTAAGATAATCCAATTTAACTGCCAGGGTGCTCGAGTGGCCATGTACGAGTTGGGGCAGATTATGTGCAGCACACAGTGTAGCTTTGCGCTATTGCAGGACCCTTACACTGTCGAAGGACAGGTGAGGGGACTGCCGGCGTACATGCGATCGTTCGCTGACAGAGGGGGCAACTCCGCTGTTGTAGTGAACGATGTAAATACTGTGTGCTCGCTTTTAGATTCTAGTGAATGGGGTGTGTGTGTGAATGTTGAGGGTGGTTTTGGTAGACTGATTTTATGCAGTCTTTACATTAAGCCATCCCTTGATATAAATCCATACCTCGTATACTTGGATGTGTTGCTTGGTCTGGTTGGGAACCAGCCTGCGATTTTTGGCCTGGACGCTAATGCAGTTTCACCTGCTTGGTATAGTAAGATGTCTGGACGCACGTCCGAGTCTCACAATGCCGGCAGGGGTGTACTGCTCAGCGAATGGATGGCCGCAAATGGCATGGGTGCTCTCAATCAGCCCAGTGACCTATACACCTTCGATGGACCGAATGGACAAAGTGATATTGACGTGACCCTGGCGAATATGCTGGCGCTTCGTAGATTTAGTTTTGACTGGACTGTTCGGCGTGCTGAAGGGGTGAGTGATCATAGCCTGATTCAGATTGTGATGGCTCGCTCTGATGGTGCTCCGGATGCTAGTGTGGACTGGATTGAGAAGCGTTGGCGTCTCTATTATCTGGACTGGTCTCAGTACCAGAGAGAAATTGCAACAAAGGTCAGGTCAACGTCACTTGGTGCATTTGTGAATTTGGAGGTTGACTCCAAAGTTGCGTGGCTGGAAGAGTGCATGTGGGGTGTCAACGACCAGCTCTTTCCGAGGAGCCGATTGGTGAATCGGAAAAGAGTAAAGTGGTGGACACCTGAGCTGAATGTGAAGCGTGGGCAGGTGAGGAGGCTGCGCAAGCACTTCCAAACCTGTCGACGTCGTGGGTTGGCTGACTTGGTTCAGTCAGGGCGCCTACCGGCATGGCTTGGCTGAATACAAGAGGATGCTTGCCCGCAGTAAGGATGAGGAATGGAGATCCTTCGCCGAGGAACACCGGAATGACCCCTGGGGTCAGTTATACCGGGTTTGTCGGGGGAGGAAGACTCTAGAGTTAGGGGCCATCCATGATGAGGGTCGCGTACTCTCATCGTGGAGGGATTGTATGACTGTTCTGATGAGTTCATTCTTCCCCAAGGGTGTGCGTTCGGCGGATCCACCTCCGGAATTACCCAACGCACCACTACTGGTGAATGAGGAAGAGGTTGGCTATGCCATTGCTAGGCTTAAATCGAGGAAGTCACCGGGATTCGATGGATTGACCGGCTGCATGGTGAAAGCCATGTGGGTGGCTGTCCCCGAATACCTGATGGCTCTTTACTCGAGCTGCTTCAGGGAGAATTATTTTCCCCTGAAATGGAAGTGTGCGAGAGTAATTGTTCTTCTGAAGTCTAATGATAGGATTAGGACTTGTCCTAGATCCTATCGCGGCATAAGTCTCCTTCCAGTACTTGGAAAGGTACTGGAAAGGGTCTTGGTTGACAGACCGATGGAGTGCTTACCCGTGCAGTCTCCATTTCAGTTTGGCTTTAAACAAGGTTGCAGTGTCGAAGATGCGTGGCTGCACGTAAGAGACTCCTTCGATCGATCGGTCAACAAGTATGTCTTAGGAATATTTGTTGATTTTAAAGGCGCTTTTGATTATCTGGACTGGTGTAGTGTCGAGCGAAGGTTGGTGGAAGTAGGCTGTAGGGAGGCTGCTATCCGGAGGAGTTATTTCTCAGTAAGAGTCGCCCGGGTTGTCAGCCAATTTGAATTGGTGGCACTAGGCGTTGAAAGAGGATGTCCACAGGGCTCCATTGGTGGTCCATATATATGAATTGGACTGAATCCATGCTGAGACTTCATATGTGGGGCGTGGGGTGCCTGAGTATGTTTGCTGGGACAGCTCGATCATGCACCAATAGGTGCATCGATCAGGGGGGGCATAGCGTCTGCAGTGACTCGCGAACTGACCAGTGGCATAGTGATAATAGATCTGTGTGTCCTTGTTGTAGTGTTTGGCCATTTTGTTGTTGTTTTCGGTAGGCGCACGGCAGGGATGAGTACATGTGTTATTTGCTCGTGCTCTCCTTTTGGTGAGTGAATCCTTGTGGTGGGTATTGAACGGCTCAAGCAGTATATGCCTGGGTCCGAGTTCGTGAGAGGTTTAGGTAGTCTCTTTTGTTGAGCACGTGAGAGAGTAGGCAGGTAGGTATGTGCGCTTGGCCATTGTCCACTGCCTCGGTAGATGGTCTGGGTGTGCATACCGGAGGTTGTCGGGCCTCGAGTTTTAAGGGACTCATCCGAAAGTGACCTTTACGGTTGCGAAGCTCCACCGGAAGCTATATTCTGATACCACGGGAGACAGGAGCCCCCGGATCAAGTTCGTCTTTTCTGGTGCTAGTAGGCACCAGACGTCTTGATGCCGGCCTGTCTGAGAGGTAGGCCCCCTAGTGGGAGTATCGTGGTGGCTGTGGTTGCCCCCAACATGCGGGAACGTTAAAAATTCCAAGGACTCTGCTTAACATCTATGAACCTTGGATGGTAGAGGTGTTAGATAGGCCTCGCCCTTAGCAAGGGGAGATGGATAGGCCTTAACCTTCTATCGAAGTTGAACCGGGGCTCAATCTTTTTGGCCCTGGGGCGCTGGTCAACGCTAAAATTGACCCCGACAGTGTGGGTAGGCCCACCGTGGGACTTAAGCATTAACTTGCAGGCGCCCACGTAAAGCCTTTATTCATTCTGTCATATTTATGAGTAGTTTACTCAATCACATGGTGTTAGTGTAATCCCTGAACAGTATGTAATAAGTAAACCAGCAACTCATTTTATGACAATTTTTAGAATTGGTTTTTAATGGAATATAAGAAGACAGACAACGGCAGTATTCGAACCTGCGACCACGAGGTTGACAGGCGAGCACACAACTACCGCGCCACGGCCGCCCCCCCATAGGTTTAAAAGTAAAATACTAACCCATATGCATCCCGAAATGACAAAATATACAAACAAAAGACCAACTAAATCGATCGTATTTATATCTTTGGGTATTCTACTCAGGAACCCATAGGATGTTGCCCAAAAAAATACAAAATATTTATTTTATCAAGAAAAAAAAATTATTATTTTAAATAAAAAAAGATTGTGTGTACTTATGTACACGCGCTAGAAGTGAAACTACCCTAATTTAAAACAAATTTTTCTTTCATAATTCTATGTCAGCTAAAACATATTTCAATTTCATGGAAACAGGTCAAGGAACAATGAAGTTGACATTTTTTGATACCAGCCCCGAACTTCGAAATTTGATTCAAGGTTCAGTAATTTTACATTACATACATTATACTACTCCGTATACCTATATAAATCTACGAAATACCTACTGAAGCTTTGGCAACGAGACCATCGACCATAAATTGATAACATAAGGACCCGAAACCTCTGCTGTCTTTTGCCATTTGCCTACAAGCTGAAACACGCACACAAGTAACTTCCGTTCCTCTTCCAATAGACACATTGATAAAAACGCACACAAGAATCTTTTCTGTTCCTCTTCCTATAGACACATAGATAACGCAGCCTTGTAAACTGTTTTTGTTTTGTTTTTCGCTTTCACGTCTATTCATGGATAGAGTGCCAAATATACAAATACAACAATGTAGACAAATGACTTTTGGGGGGAAAGACGTACGAACGTCTCCAATCTTAGTGAGGCTAATTTGTGCCATCGACTTAAACATAACACACATTAATACAGCACAATATATGTACACTAATGACACTTCTTTCTTGTCATATTTAATTGACGTCACACTAGAAAAAAATCCGTTAATCCATATCGGAGAAACAACAATTTCGAGATTTGCTTAAGACAAAAAAAGAAGTGTCGTAATCTTGTTTTCTCATATTCATGGTTTGACACTAATTTAAATAAGAACTCCTTAACCCTAGGTATCCACTTGAAATAGATGATTGAAAAAAATGTGTCATGTAGTCAATATTTCTTACGGAGGCCCCTTAAGTCTGGATTTTTTTTTATTTTGAAACATAAGAATATGTATTTATTTCTTGTCTTCTCAGAAGAAATAAACGGCGAAATAAAATTTGACGTTTCATGACATCCCACATAAATTGTGCAGATTTTTTTTTTTTTTTTTTTTTTTTTTTTTTTGTTTAATAACTTTGCACGCGCTCAAGGGATTGTGAATACCCTTTAATATGTTTGTCTTAACACAGCGCGGGCATCCGGTGGAAGAAGAGAAAGAAGGATAGGAAAGATGTGTGGCGCGATGTTCTGAGACTAAAGCTGGTTGGTGTCTCAGATTTATCTCCAGGAATGGCGGCTGAACTAATCCGGAGAGAATTACCGTGTCTTATTTACTTATGTCCCTGATAATTCACATTAATTTATTAATTTCGCTGTCATTTTTCTTGGTATGCTAGCTTACTCAATCATATGTTGTTAGTGTTATGCCTAAACAGCATGTAATGAGCAAAGCAGTAACTTATTTTATGACAATTTTTAGAATTGGTTTTTAATGGAATATAAAAAACATAGACAACGGCAGGAATCGAAACTGCAACCACGAGTTTGACAGACGAGCACATAACTATGGCGCCACGGCCACCCCCAGATGAGACAGATTATACCAGAGATGGAAATCCATTAATCCACAAACAACAACAACTTGCAGTTTTGTAATCTCTGGTGTCGGCAATAAAATAAGAAACACAAAGAAGTGTCGTAATCTTGTTTTCTTTGATTCATGCTGGATAAGCATGGGTTGATATACTCGAATTTGAAAATGTGAACGCTCCATCAAACGGCTTGTCAAGCATGTTGGATGGATATCAAAATATTTTGATATTTTGCTGACTTGACACACATGTAGTCTGTTTAAGGAATATGAACACCTGTTTGTCAAGCCAGTAGGAAATTTCATTCTGAAAAAAGTTCCTTTCCCTATTTATATTCTTAGCCTATTTACACAGAAAGCTTATACAATTAATTGTTTTAATAATGTGTTTAGAGTATTCGAATTTACCTGTGCGCATCAAACGAAAATAGAAAAAAGAAAAATTTGGAGAGATTTTTTTGAATTATATCAGGGTTTACCAAAGACATGGCAAATTAAAAGTGAATTTTATAAAAACAAAACTAAAAACAACTAAACGAATAAGATTTTTGGCGTTTTTTTTAACCATTCCTTAGTCCAAATTCGTTTCCTCTTATTTTGTTGCCATTTTTCTTCTTGCTCTTCATCTTCTAAAATTGGATCTATTACAAGAGCTGCAATTAAAACGTCCGCCATGGTCAAAATATTAAAGAGAACTAATGTTTGACAGCCTGCTTGATAAATGTGAACGCAAAATGGCTTCAATCCATCGAACATCATCAAGCCATGCTTTTCCAGCATATTTGAGAATGTGAACCCCCTTATCACATCCATTAAGTTTAAAGAATAAACAATTCTTATAAATGCATGGTTTCTGATTTGACAGCGGACTTAGAAATCTTTGTGTTACTGGTCTACGGTAGTAATGAAAAAATAAAATTTAAAAAGTTCCAAGTGTTATTTAGAATAGAGCTCCTTGTTTTAAAAAAAATTAAGGAAATAGGTTGTTTGTGTTTTTTTTTTGGGTATTTTAAAATATAGTAACATTTGCCCAGTGATTTTCATGGAAAAAAAGAACTTCCCTACCTTATACACAAAAAATCCCTACTTGATGAATTTTATCCCTACACCTATAAAATCCACAAAGTAAATATAAAATTATGTTTTGATTTAATTTTGATTTGCTTTAATTTTCAATTTTTACTTAATATTTTAATAAACGTAGTACATATAAAGGAATTGTCAAAAGTAATTACATATTTTGTGCGTGGTGATCAACCAAGCATAGTTCAATTGCGAATTGGCTGAAAGTTAATTTGCTACGAGAGGGCATCTAAGTTGGAAACAAAATAGAGAACTCATTAAGGCAAAGTGTAAACATTTTTCCAAAGAAAACAGTTTGGAATATACATAAAAATATATATGTATGTCTTAGGGCCTGTTGTTAGAAAAAAAAATATATTTTTCCAATGTAGGAATTTTTCCGTGCGTGTACCAACACTGCATTTACCGTTTTTGTTGCTTGGCTGCCATTGCATGAAAATTTTTACCCCCGGTAAAGAAGTTACACTTAAATAAATGAATTTAGGTAGCTATTCAAATTTTAGTGTAAGCTTGGAACTATAAATTTACTCTGTTAAGCAATGCGGACGAAATTTGATAATTTCTCGCTTTGCATAGTAATGTACAAAAATATATAGGTATTTTTACAGCATTTAAAAAAAATTCAGGGCTTTAATTCTAATCGTTTAGGCACAAAAAAAATAATCCTACGCTAATTCCCTTACAGATGATATATGTCGTTGCATATTAAGGATTCACATTTCTTTATCACAATGAATCGAGCTGCTTTCCTCCTATATTGAAAAATTACACCTAACGCTTTAAATACACTTCAGGAAATACTCTTTAAAAAAAATTCTTCCTATTAACAAAATTGTATTTGATTTTTGCTTTCCTTATAACAATAACATGAAGTCAAAATGGCAAAAATGACATCTTGTTAGAACTAGTTCTAGAAAATTTACAATGAATTTTACACCGACATAAGATCTCCATTAAACATAGTATTGGAAGAAATGTCTTGCCTGACAATAAAAATGGCGACGATATAAAACCAATAGATGGAGATAGAAACAAAGTATCTCTTTAATTTTAAGCATAGTATTTTATTTTTTACTCTGTCAAAAGCTTTAGAAAAATCCAGCAAACACAGAACAATCGCATTGTCAAGATCTTTGCCCATCGCAGTTTGACAACTATGATGAACTGGAAAGCCTGATTGAAATAAAGACAACAAATTAAACCAATCAATGTGACTAGTGAGCTGTACTGCTAGAATCTTTTCAATAACCTTTGACAGACAACACAAGACACTAATTGGGAGGAAATCAGAGCAGTAAATAGGATTATTGTTCTTAGCTATTGGAATAATCTTAGCTAACTTCCAGCATCGGGAAATGATGACGATCTTATGCAAAGGTTTGTTAAATGAGTAAATACGGGTACCCAAGTATCAAGTATCATATCGCATAAATGCAAAAATAGATGCTATAAGAGTTCAAACCACAGTGGGCCAAAATTTTAAACGATTTAGTAATATGTTAAATCATGATTAGTATGATACTAGATTAAAGAGAGGATTTTGCTAGTTTCAAACGAGTTTAATATCGTACTATCTTCTCAACATATTACTAAAGTTAAAATCACGAAATGGCTACTTCAATTTTTTAGTTTCGTACTAAATCCATAATGTCATCTGATAGTATATCAGGATTGCAGGCGAATCCTGCTGGTGTAATTTTTTTTTTCTCGTAAATAATGAATATTAATGATTAAAATATAAACATCGAATACTTTTTTGGAGCACACGTTGGGTTTCCATCAACATATAATTAATTTTCAAAGCATAAACACAATAATTGTGTTCATCAAAATTCAAACCCTAAAAAAGCATAGCAAAGCATGTGTAGGGTTTAAAATTACACTTTTACTAGTTAGCAAAAGGTTTAAAATTTATGAAAAGTCAGTAGACTACTATGTATACAGTAAATTGTAATTGTTATGTAGTATCGTGTTAAGGTCTTAATAATAGGTTGTTTAAAAATTTGCGCCAGTAGCTATAAGGAGGAAATCAGAGCAGTAAATAGGATTATTGTTCTTTGCTATTGGAATTATCTAAGCTAACTTCCAGCAATCGGGAGATGATGACGATTTTATGCAAAAGTTTATTAAATAGGTAAATACGGGTACCTAAGTATCATCGTCACAGCTATTAGATGAAAAACTGTTCTTCTGCAGCAAAAAAAAAGAATTTCCCACTGAATATACACACAATTCATGTAGCTATACCTACAGAATGAGAATCCACAAACGTACTAACAAAATAAAACAACAGCGAGTCACATAATTCGGATAAATACATATCATGAATTATTTTTAACATATTACTAAAGTTAAAATCACGAAATCACTGCTGGTGTAATTTTTTTTTGTTTTTTTTTTCTCGTAAATAATGAATATTAATAATTAAAATATAAACATCGAATACTTATTTCGAGCACACGTTGGGTTTCCATCAACATATAATTAATTTTCAAAGCATAAACACAATAATTGTGTTCATCAAAATTCAAACCCTACAAATGCATAGCAAAGCATTTGTATCGTTTAAAATTAGCATTTTACTAGTTAGCAAAAGTTTTAACACTTATGAAAAGTCAGTAGACTACATGTATATAGTAAATTGTTATGTAGTATCATGTTAAAACCTTAATAATAGGTTGTTTATAAATTTGCGCCAGTACTTTTAACTTAAGAAAATACTAATTGGGAGGAAATCAGAGCAGTAAATAGGATTATTGTTCTTAGCTATTGGAATAATCTAAGCTTACTTCCAGCAATCGGGAAATGATGACGATTTTATGCAAAGTTTATTAAACGAGTAAATTCGGATACATAACTATCATCGTCACAGCTATTAAATGCAAAACTGTTCTTCAGCAGCTCCAAATATGTGAAATCGATCTTGCTCCGTATTACCTTTCATGCGATCTCCGAATGAACTTCTTGAATTTTCGGCATCTAAAGGACTGTTGTACAGCTTTCAACCGCATAAGTGCAATAATAGATGCGATAAGAGTTCAAACCACAGTGGCCCAAAATTCTAAACGATTTAGTAATATGTTAAATCATGTTTAGTATGATACTAGGTTCAAAAGAGGATTTTGCTAATTTTAAACGAGCTTAGTATCGTACTATCGTCTTAACATTTTACTAAAGTTAAAATCACGTTAAATCCATCATCATAATTAATTTTCAAAGCATAAACACAATAATTGTGTTCATCAAAATTCAAACCCTACAAATGCATAGCAAAGCATTTGTAGTGTTTGAAATTAGCATTTTACTAGTCAGCAAAAGGTTTAAAATTTATGAAAAGTCAGTAGACTACTATGTATATAGTAAATTGTAATGTTGTATCGTGTTATAGCCTTAGTAATAGGTTGTTTAAATATTTACGCCAGTAGCTTTAACTTTAGAAGTAAAATACTAACGCACGAGTTATATCACGACCAGGGAACCAAAACCCAACGGATGTTCCCATTGCCAGAAACCCAACGTCAGCGTCTTGTATAATGCAATCCAACACTCCAATTGTATTGCCAATCGACTGGAGTTCAACGCAAGGAAAACCTGACTCAGCAAAATAGGTCATTATCGTAAAGAATATAGAATATAAAATTTAGTCTGAGATCAACTGTTGTAATGAATAATTGTATTTAATTTTTATAATAGAAATAAAGTTTCTTTTATGATTTACCTTTCGCGTAAGAACGTTATTGGCGCAGTCGGTAGGATTTCTATCCGAAGATTGGAATTCATTTAAATACATAGATAATTAAAAAGTGAAAAAGAGACACACAAAATTAAATTAAAATTAATATTGAGTCGCCGGAATCAAATCTTGAAATCCGTTTCGCTTAGTTATCAAGGAAAGGTCATAAAAAGACAAACACAAAAATAATAAGTTTCGAAGTGAAGTGACCTACTAAATTATCAGTCGGAATAAGCTATCACAAAAAAAAAGTGAAAATGCAAAACACAGAAGCAACAACTCATGATCCAGCTCAAAGCCAAATTCCTGTTCCAACAATGACCATAACGATTACGGAGTTACTAAAGGAATCATCCAAAATCAAAGAGTTTCGGGGAACTTCCCAATACTCATTAACGTCATTTATCAGAGAGGTCGAAATATTTTTGCCTCATTTCATCGGGACACCCTTGGAACAATACGTATTACACAGAAACGTCATCAATAAAATACAAGGACCAACGCTACAAGCGATTAGAACTTTAGGACCTAATACAACGTGGAAAAGTATCAAGGCAGAATTGGTGCGGAATTTCGGAGTGAGGGATACCTACTACAATCTGCATCATCAAGCTCTAAGTCTAAAGAACACTAATGTAAGTGAATATTTTGAAAACCTTAAAGATATATTAGATAAGTTAAACACAAAATACGAATTTGATGTAAAAAAAACCAATTGAATTTTCACCCATCGCGAATGAAGCCATGATAGTCAAAATTTTTATAAATGGATTAGATCCAAATATAGCTAGTGTGGTCATTAGTAGACAAACAAATAATTTAAGAGACGCATTTTACATATTAGAAGAGACATGATTAGTCCAAATAAATAAAAATAAATTTAACAGGCAGAACATAAATGGTAGAAATTCCAACAATAATAACCGTCATCAGAATAGCAACCAGAATGATCAGATTAGGCATAGACATAACAATTACCAATATAACCAGGGAAACCGTCAAAATAATTCAGGTCATTATAGGAACTATAATAATTATAATAATTATAATAATTCAGGTCAGTATAAGAACCCAAACAGGCACAACTCAGGTCAATATAGGAATAATTCAGGCCAATATAAGAATAATTATAATAACAATAATAATAATCCCAATCATACACCAATGGAATGTGAACATGTCCAACAAGAGAACGAAGAGGTAAATTTTCACTTACCGCCTCCAGACCTGATTTACCGATAGTAGAGTTAACATTAGAAGGAGACACAATAAAATCTCTAATAGATACATTTTGATAAAACAAAATTGAAATATTATAAACGTATCCCTTTAAAAGAAAACGTTGTTTTCAATACCGTTAGTGGAAGAACGTCTATAGATTCTGAAATTATAACAGAACTTCCTAAAGGGTTTGTACAGAAAGCTAGAATGTGTTGGAAGCTTACTTCCTTTACTGATAAGGATTTTGATGGTATTATAGGACAAAATTTGTTGAAACCTTTACAAGCTCATATTAATTTTGAAGAGGATTATATAGAAATATTTGGTAATAAAATAAAATTTATAAATGCTTGTCCATATACATATAATGAAGTGCATAATTTAGAGGGAATTGTAGAAAATCAAGACGTACCGCAGAGTCTGTTTGGGAGTCACTTAAATACTGAGGAGAAGGAAACATTGGGCAAAATGCTTAGAAAGAATAGAGGTCTATTTTATCATGAAGGGCAACAGCTTACTAGTACTCATGAAGTGAAACACGAAATAATTACCACAACAGACCAATCTATGCTAAAATATATAGATACCCACAGGTACACGAACAAGAGATTAATAGACAAATTAGGGAAATGCTAACACAGGGAATTATTAAAGAAAGTAACTCTCCATATAATAGCCCTTTGTGGGTTGTTCCCTAAAAGGTAGATAATTCTGGGCAAAAGAAATGTAGAATAGTATTCGACTACAGAAAGTTGAACCAAGCCACTATTGATGACAAGTTTCCTATTCCTAATATAGACACTATATTAGACAAACTAGGAAGGTCACAATACTTCACCACATTAGACCTAGCAAAAGGTTTCCATCAAGTCCTAGTTAGGGAAGAGGATAGAAAAAAAACAGCTTTTTCGGCTCCTCTTGGGCATTACGAGTTCACAAGAATGCCGTTCGGGCTTAAAAACGCCCCTGCGACGTTTCAGAGATTGATTAACTCTGTACTTAGAGAGTACATAAATCAAATATGCGTTGTCTATCTTGATGATATCTTAATCTTTAGTTCATCTCTCAAAGAACATATTTTAAGTGTGCAAAAGGTATTAGATAAATTAAGACAACACAATTTAAAAATTCAAATAGATAAGTGCAAGTTCTTTGCAAAAGAAACAGAATATTTGGGACACGTCTTAACGACGGAAGGAGTAAAACCAAATAATAAAAAAATTGAAGCCATTCAGAAACTTCAACTTCCTGCAACTACAAAGCAGATAAAATCATTTTTAGGTATAACTGGTTATTTCAGAAAATTCATTAAGGATTATGCTAAAATCGCAGAGCCAATGACCAGATATCTCAAAAAAAATATAAGAATAAATCTAAACGATTCCAATTATGTAAGCTCGTTTGAAAAACTAAAAATAATCCTCAAGGATTCACCAGTCCTAAGATATCCAGATTTCAATAAAAAATTTCAACTTACGACCGATGCAAGTGACTTTGCTATCGGATCAGTACTTACACAGGAAGGACACCCAGTATGTTATGCGAGTCGTACGTTAAATGATCACGAACGGAACTACTCCGTTACTGAAAAGGAACTATTAGCAATAGTTTGGAGTGTAAATTATTTTAGACCCTATATTTATGGTAGATCTTTTGACTTATTGACAGATCACCAACCACTAAAATGGTTACAAACGAAGCATAAGGGCAAAGATATAAATCAACGACTTCAGAGATGGTTGTTACAATTAGGAGAGTATAATATTAACATAGAGTATATAAAAGGGAAAGAAAATAAAGCTGCAGATTTCTTAAGTCGAGTAAATAATGAAACAGGAGAAATAAATGTGATCGAGACGCTCACAAATGAGGAGGGAGAAGTAACACTCCATACAAATTTAAATTTTGAAATTGACAATGTGAGTGTAGACAATAATACAATTCATTCTCAAGAAGAAGAACAGAATGACCATTTTCCAATATTAGATACAGTAGTTAATAGATTCTATACACAAATTATTCTAACAAACAAAAAAATAAGGAGATTCAAATACTAAATAATAAAAGAATTATATATATAAATTCTGAAGACATCCGAGAAGGAAAGGTTATAGATATATTTAGAAGGTTCATAAAAAGGAAAGGTAAAATAGGCATTTTCTCAGAACTAACGGAACATGAGTATAATTTAGTCCAACTTAAACTAATTGAATTATTTGACACAAAACGTATTAAGTTCTATAAATGTATGTTTCACGCACAAAATATGAAAAGTGAAGACGATAATTACAAGCAGATAGCAAAGTATCATGAGTATGAAACAGGTCATGCAGGCATAAACGAAAATTATGAAGGCTTAAAGAAACTAATATACTTTGAAAATTTTAAAATACTAATTCAAAAATATATTAACAATTGCGATACATGTAATCAGGCCAAGTACGATAGGAAACCAATTAAACCAAAGTTTATACACACAGAAACGCCAAGCGATATAAATGAAATAATACACGCAGATATTTACACTAATTCAAAAAACAATTTCTTAACTTTTATAGATAAATTTTCCAAACATAGCATAATATTTTACCTAGAAGATAGAAATAGCATAACAATAAAAGAAAAACTAAGACTATATTTCTCAATTAAAGGTAAACCAAGCAAGATAGTGTTAGATAATGAGTTCCAAAGCATTAATGTCAAAGACTTCTTAAGGCAAGAAAATATCGAGGTACACTTTACTAAACCATATAGTCACACAGGCAACTCCGACATAGAGAGATTTCACAATACCATTAGCGAAAAAAATGAGAGTATTCACAACAGAAGGATCAGAACTAACAACAAAAGAAAAAATATATAAATGTGTAGAATGGTATAATCAGTCAGTACATTCAGTAACCAAATTTAAACCAATAGATGTCTTAGAAGGTAGAGTAGACAAAGAAAATGTTAAAATATACATGCAGAATATAAAGGACAAGGCTATTGAAAAACTCAATAAAGTCAAGGAAGAGTGCGTTGAAGAAAGAGAGGAAGGTTTAGTCAAAAATTATAAAGCACTTAGGCATAAAAAGGAACCTAGATATACAAAGCTAAAACTAGATAATATACACCCTTCAAATATAAAAAGGCCAAATAAATTTTCAGGTCAAATGGATAGTATTAGCTCTTCTTCTCACAACACCTAGTGCAACATTGACCATAGAAAAAATAGATACAAATAGTGGATTTGTAGAAATAAAACTTGGAAACGTCGAAATAGTAAGCACCTATGATGTTATACTACATATTATACACCCAGCAGAAGTTTTGAAGATAATTGCATGCCTCGAAGAAAACATTTCAAATATTCAAATTGAAAACGGAAAAGAAATATTAATTCATGAGTTAGATTCACTTAAATATAAAATATATACTATTATTCCACACAGACAAAAAAGGGGGCTTATCAACATAGTAGGTACAGGTTTAAAATGGCTATACGGAACGATGGATGATGATGATAGACAAAATATTGAAGATCACCTGAAAGTCATCGACGAAAATAACTATAATATAATAACTCAAAACAACAAGCAAATATTTACTAATGATAATTTTAACCAAAACTTTTTGATTCTAAAAAGAACAATTGAAAAAGATAGATTTAAGATATTATACCAATTTAACAATATCAAGAAAGAAACTGTTAAGATGAATAATAAAATTATGTATTTAGAATCATTATTAAAAATTGGAATTTTAAAAGAAAACATAGAGCACATTCAAAACAATATTGCTTCAAGTAGAACATGAATAATGGGAAACAATATTTTAAGTAAAGAGGAAATTATTAAATATGACATAAGTTTCGAAAAGTTAAAAAATATTAAAATTGGTACAGCCTTGTATGAAAATGAAAAAAATATCTTTGTAATTAAAATACCTAATGAAGTTATAAATACAAGAAAATATTTAGTTACCTCTCTAACGAATAAGTACTTCGAAGAATTAGTAATGGATGATGAAGAAATTGTAAAAATAAATGAAACTGTTTATAAATTTGAACAAAACATAGATTTTAAGAATTAAAGGAAATCCCAATTATGTTTATATAATAATATTTGTATGAAAACAAAAAATTCCCGAACTAAGATTTATGAAATAGAAAACGGTCTATTATTAGTAAAAAATGTTAAAAATATTAATTTAACAAGTACTTGTGATGAAAGAATTACACAACTATATGGAAACTTTTTATTAAACTTTAACAATTGTGAATTAAGAATCCAAAATGAAACCTATGTTAACAGAAAAAATATATTCGAAGAAAGATTTATTATGCCTTATGAAATAAACCTTAATACAACTGAAGAACAACTCAGTTTCAATGATATTGTAATAAAACAAATAGAAAATATTGAAAATATTTACGAATTAAAATATAACCATAAAAATCATATTATGTTAAATATTTATACTGGAATTATCATTGTATTGTTATTTATAAGTCTAATGATTTATATTTTTAAAAAGCTCAGACATACATTATATACAACTCAGGAGAGTTTCCATCTTAAGGAAGGAGAAGTTATATCAAGGTCAGGGAACCAAAACCCAACGGATGTCCCAATTGCCAGAAACCCAACGTCAGCGTCTTGTATAATGCAATCCAACACTCCAATTGTATTGCCAATCGACTGGAGTCCAACGGCAAGGAAAACCTGACTCAGCAAAATAGGTCATTATCGTAAAGAATATAGAATATAAAATTTAGCCTGAGATCAACTGTTGTAATGAATAATTGTATTTAATTTTTATAATCGAAATAAAGTTTTTTTATGATTTACCTTTCGCGTAAGAACTTAATTCACGCGCATTTCGAAATGTCAAAATATACCATTAAAAGACCAACTACTAATAGGTCGTAGAGCTGAGTATTAATATCTTGACACATTCTACTCAGGAACCATTATTACAATAGGATGTTGCACAAAATAAATACAAAATATTTGTTTTAAATAAAAAAATAAATGAATGTAGGTAACTATTCAATTTTAAGTGTAAGTAAGCCATGTTCATGTATAAATTTACTCTGTTAAACAATGCGGATGAAATTTGATCATTTCTCGTTTTGCTTAGTAATGTACAAAAATATATAGGTTTTTTCATAACATTTAAAAAAAAATTCAGGGCTTTAATTCTAATCGTTTAAGCACAAAAAAAATAATCCTACGTTAATTCCCTTACAGATGATAGATGTGGTTACACATTCTATTAACTAAATTGTAATTGTTTTTTGGTTTCCTTGGCTTTTAATTTCTGAAGCACCCTATCTTATAACAATAACATGAAGTTAAAATGACGAAATTGCCATCTGGTTGGAACTAGTTCTAGAAAATGTACAATGAATTTTAAACCGAAATAAGAGTTCTATATCACCAGTATTGCAAGTCCATAAAACATAGTATTGCAGCTTAATTAGAAGAAATGTCATGCCTAACAATAAAAATGGCGACGAGTTAAAAATTAATGCAATTTTTCTTTTTTTTCACTTTAAAAAAGAATCAGCTTCGGAGTGCAGCTAAACAAGACACAAAATTATAATTATTTTTTTAAAAATAATATTATTTCACCTCTGGAAAATTTAAACAAATGTTTACTATCTAACTGTTTTTATTATTTTTGACGACTTAATACACAGAATTATATAGGCGCGCTGTAATTTAACGAAGTATCATCACTACATTTGTGTAAATATTAAACGCGCGCTTAAAATTCACTATCAGACAATCGAAAATTGTTAATTTCTTTCCTTATTTATTTTCATAGAGATATTTTTTAATTTGGTTGTTGTCATCTTCGTTATTTATATTTTACATATCTACTATGAAACGATTTTTTAATAGTATTAGAAAGTGCATGCGTTCAAATATTTGTCACATGTACTTCACACGTAATACAAATAACCATATGTCAATAGAGTTGATTTAATAATTTCAAACCCATTTACTACAGAGCTTCACAGTCGCCTTTGCCTCTGATAACAAGCTAAATAAGAGCTAAAAGAGCTCTCAAACTCAATGAATTAGTTACGGAGCTTGATTTTTGCTCTAAGTGTATATATATTGCTCCTTGCTATAAATAAACAAGCTTTAAGATTAGTTCTTGAAGTAAATGCTTTTATACAGCATGTTTCTTGAATAGTATTTATGGATCATTTGTCATATTCCAAGACAGAGTATTGAAGGGTTGCATTTTCCTGCTGTAAATAATACCATACATCATGTGGCTTTTTCAATTGATTTCAAATTATTAGTTTTTGCTGAATATATTGAGTTTTATGATTATAAACGTGGTAATTTTGATGCTTTTAATACTTATATGAACTCTATCACTTGCGAGCTAATTTTTGCAAATAAAGATCTTGAACAAGCTTTTTGAATTTATAAGCAGCGCTTAACACATGCTATTGAAAATTTTATCCCTTTAAGGAGAAAAAGGATTAACCCAAATTCATCCCGGTTTAATCGCTGTCTTATATATTTAAAAAATAAAAAGAATTAGGGTTACAAGAAATATAAAAAAGATAGAAGAAATTCTATAAATCGTCAGATCTATCCTTCTTTTAAGAGAGAGTTTGATTTTCTTTATAAATTCCTTTATAGCCAATTTATTAGTGATTCTGAATCTGAAATTAAATCCAACGGTAAAAAATTCTGGAAGTTTATTAATATCAAGAAAAAGTCGACAGCTTTTCCAAACTTAATGGAATTTTCTGGAGCTACGTTATTTTAATTCTGTGTATTCTGTAGAATCTGTTTATGTGTTTCCTCTTCAAATATATTTAACCTTGGAGAATTATTCCTTAATACCACTGATGTATATGAAGCCCTTAAAGAACTTGATGAAAACAAAAGTGCTGCACCTGATGGTATGTCCCCAAAAGTTCTAAAAAACTGCGCCTTAATACATTCCTTGCCTCTTTGTTTAATTTTTAATCGCTCTCTTGCCACTGGATTATTTATTGATGAGTGAAAAATTTCTTTTATTTCGCCAATTTTGAAACCAGGTTGTAGACAAAATGTTCGTAGCTATAGGCCTATTTGGAAATTGTCTGTCATTCCCAACGTTTTTGAAAAAAATTGTTTCAGATAAACTTTACTCCTTAAATAAAAGTTTTATATCTGATTTCCAACATGGTTTTATTTCACGAAGGTCTACTGCAAGAAACCTACCTATTTTTTGTGATGCAATTTATAAAGGTTTTGGGAAAGGATTTCAGACTGATATCGTTTAGACTGACTTCTCGAAGGCATTTGATAGAGTAAATCACTGTCTTCTTGTTTTCAAATTATCACTTATTGTATTTCACTCTCAATTTTTGATGCGGGTTAGGTCCTACTAGAAAAATAGAACACAATTTATAAAATTTGCGAAGTTAATTCCAAAGTTATCCATGTTACTTCGGTATTCCCACAAGGCAGCCATATTTATAGCCTCTTGTATTTATTTAATTTATAATGATATTCCTAATTATATTAAGTCTTAATAGGTTTTAATGTATGCTGATGATGCGAAAAAATTTAAGAATGTGAACTCCATTGATGATTATTATATGTAACAGAAAGACGATATAGATTTATCCCTGTGGTGCAATAAAATGCGATCCAATGGCGTGAGCAGTGGCAAACTTATTAATTTAAATATTTTACTTAAAAAAGAGTTTATTTTTCAACTCAAAGTTCACTGTAATTAGCAATAAAATATTTCGTTAGATATATGTAGAAATTTCTATTAATATTGACGGTTGCTTAGCTTAGGTTTTATAAATAATGGAATATTTTCTGATTTTAAGCCTATTATTTAAGCACAGCTCCTTTCTCAAATCAAAATCCATTAGAATTGGAACCAAAATATCCTATTTAAATAGGTATACAAAATTCTATGTATATTGACAGTTGTCCGTCTATTTGCAATATTAAAAAGAGTTATCCATTTTGCGGTTTCAAAAGTATAGGGCTTGAATTCGCCATCTGTCAAACTAAGTTGTTAAACCAATTTTTTTTCAGTTGAAAGTCCTACTAACCTACTACAAAAATGCAACAGCCACATATCGTGCTTCAAGAGGAGATTATGGTTTACATAATCGTCCAACTACGCAAGCAATTGGCACAATTGTGAAGAAATTTGAAGAGACTGTGTATTCTGTAGAATCATCGTTTCGCTCGTACCGCTGAAAATATCGCTGCCGTAAATGAAAGTGTTGCCGAAGACCCGAATGTGTCGATTCCTCGTCGTTCTTAGGAATTAGGACTGTCTTACGGCACATTATGGCGTATTTTGCATTTGGGTCTACACCTACATCCATAGAAAATCCCGCTAGCATACCAACTGAAGCCAGCTGACCATTCACAACGCTGTAGATACGACGGTGGACGTCGATTTTTCGAACAAAACTTTCTTCAGCGACGAAGCACATTTCTCACTCGGTGGGTATGTTAATAAACAAAATTGTCATATTTGGGGTTCTGAGAATCCTCAAGTAATTGAAGAGAGGCCATAACATCCACAAAAAGTCACTGTTTGGGGCGCTCTTTTGTCCGGAGGTGTGATTGAACCTTACTTCTTCGAAAACGACGATGGAACGACTGTCACCGTCAATTTGGAGCGTTATGGTCATATGATAACCGACTTTTTTTTGCCTGCTATTGAAGACGGTGCCACATGCCACACAACTCGAGCGAATATGGCTTTATTGCAAGACATTTCCTGGCCGCGTAATTTCTCGTGTTGGTGATATCAACTGGCCACCAAGATCATGCTATTTGACACCGCTGGACTCTTTTTTGTGGGGCTACGCAATAGACGGTGTTTATGCAGATAAACCTTTAACTCTTGAGCACTTGAAAACCAACATTCGTCAAGTTATGGCTGAGATACCGCCCAATATGTGTCAAAAATTGGTCGAAAATTACCTCAAAGAATCGATGCTTGCACCAATTCGCGTGGTGGTAATTTAAATGATGTAGTGTTTCACACATAATGTCAACGATCAAACTTTATAACAAAAAAGAAATATCATAAAAAAAAATTATTTTATATATGTTTTATTTACGTTTACTTTTTAAACCGCAAAATGGATAACCTGTTATTAGATACCTATTGTAAACTATTGCAATAATGTTGGGTTATGCGTTTTTATGAAAAAAAAAAAATTTTGATACAAACATTTAGTTTCATCAGTGGGACATTAAAAATAAAAAAAAATAACAAAAAAACTAATCATTCAATTTGAAATTTTATTTGTCAAAGACGTTCACGTTCAGTGATTTGGCATCGCTTAGTTAAGTACCTAATTGTGTCTTAAGGACAAAAATAATTTATCAGACATCAGAATATAAGTAGCTAGATCATATGTACGTTGTCAACCAATTAACTCAATTAACTTACAATTTTCTTCCCGGATTTACCAACACAATTGCACAGATCCCAGTTCTGGAGTTGTGCGCTTTCTTTGCATTGAAGACAAATAACGGGTGGTAGCATATTTCAGTAAAGTTAATAAGCTTACGAAACAAAATGCAATAGTTATGAGTTATAAGCACTTGCTGTCGTTTATGCATTTAAACAATTTTGAAGTTATTTGTAAGATCTACGATTTACTTTAAGTTTCTAAAAAACACTTTTTCCAAAAATTACAGAACATTTTTTGGGTGCCGTGGATTTTTGGATTCATGTGTAATCTGTTTCATAGCCAAGAGACCATCTGGAATGAAGTAAATATATACAATTACATCGTGTTGACAAATTTTTAATTTTAAGTCCACTAAAAATATTAGAGACCTTACAACGTATGAATGATTTAATAATCTTATTTGGAGTACCTTTTCAAAATATCAGTACAATGGAACAAATTTTACAAGTAATGAGCTTAAGAAAATGTGCAATGTGCATATCATATGGAATTAAACATCGTATGAGGCAAATGACCAAGTAGAACGATATGCTGATTTTGACACAGTTGTAAGTCTTTTAAGAACCAATTTTGATACAAACTTCGAATGGACAACTTATCTTAGTCAAATGCAGATGGCAATGCACAACAATAAATAAGACAACTATTCTTCATTAAAAATACTGGAATTAATGGCAGGATCCCACTAGTAAGACTTTTGTTTTCTCAATTAAATTAAGAACCGAATCATGGTGATATAATTTCAATTAGAGAATTAGCTGATAAAAATATAAAGGAACGTGCAACTTCTGGACATAGAAACAAAATTTGAATATAAAAGCAATCAGATTCGGAAGTCCAAGTTAGATGTTCAATTCCAAGAGGTATTTGAAATAATAGGAATCTTACCTTTTGACTGATAAAATCTTAGGACAGTTATTACTACAACACGAGAACCATTTAAGCCGATTATTGTTCAAGATGATGTTGATCAATAGATTTAAAGGTAATTTTGATCTAATAGAAAATTAGAGATAGCTTGTGATCTATTTGGATTATTTGATGTTTTGTTGAAAGTTTTTATTTGAATCGGATAATAGACATGCTTGAGATTCCCTCCGTATGTTTTAGATTTTGATTTTACATTTATTGTTTTGTTAATCGAAGTCAAATTTTGTAGTTATTTAAAAACAAAATTGGCTTTGTTTTAGATTCTGACATGATTAGAACAAACTGGGAAATTTTAAATTTGTGAGATTTTATTGTATTTTTTTTTTATACTTTAATACATTGTGAATTTGAGGATTTTGTTTTTGCTCCATTTTCACTTGGGGATTATGTTTTAAAAGCAAACATCACCAACCCATATTGCAGGATGGCAGTGATAGATAACGATACTTTATCAATATCTACTTTGTTTGTGTGAAAGCTTAAGTTTTGAGAATAATTTCATGTGATTGGTTAATGGCTTGATGATTGTCTTCGTTCTATATATGACTATTTTGCTTATTGAAGGAGCTGTTTAACAAGAAATGAGATTCACCACTAAACGCAATTTTTGTTTCTTTCATCTGAACCTTGTAAATACACTATTAGCGTATTATCGCCTCTAGCCACATCGGACCATACCATTGTCTCATATCAACCAATTTCCGTGATAAAACTTCTCAGTGAAATAAAACATTCCCAAGAAGACAGTATGGCAATACGAGAAAGACAATTGGGACGTTCTAAACTATTTCTTCAGGATCTTTAACTGGTGACTATGCTTCCTCGATTGAGACGTTTATTTCAGCGCTAGTATGATTACAACCATAATTCTCAAAGGGCCGGACGCTGCTATACCTAACCGAACCAAAAGCATCAAACGAAACTCCTACTCATGGTTCGGTGTAAACAGTAAAGACGTTATCAGGTTACAAGAGGCAACCCAACTAAGGAAAACCGGAATAAATTCAAACAAGCTAGACAGACCTGTAACAGTTAAAATCAAATAACCAAATTCTTACATAAGGCAAAAAATATTACAGTGTCCTAAAGGCAGTATACATTTTTGAGCACTTGTAAAAAGCGTACAGAATTCCACCACCTCGTCGGTTCCAACGTTCGTTTCGAATTACACTTCTATGGTAAGCTCACAAGAAAAAAGCAAATTTGCTACCTGCGCAGGTTGCTGCTAGTTTGGCGCTTACCCAAAGCGTTATGACTCCTACTGTACTTGAAAACATTGACAGTTCCATGCGACGTATCTTCTTTTGTATAGTCGTGCAGTTGCTAGAATTCTTAAAGATCTCAACATACGCAAATCCGCTGGTTCAGATAGTAAATCACCTATTGTTCTGATCAGATATTGTTCTAAGCTGACAAAACCACTGCGTAATCTTTTCCATCTGTCGTTCTCTACAGGTTTCTTTTCATTTGAGTTAATGGAAAACAGTTCTTAGTAAAAAAAAATGGAAACGTTGATCAATTATCAGCTTAAGAAATATCTTGAAGAACGAAAGTTCCTTAATATCCACCAATATGGCTTTCGTTACAATAGGTTCACTGGTGATGGTATATCTCACAGAACAGTGGCACAATTCTTTATATCATTTTGGAGAAAATAAGATTATTGGCTTGATATTTCAAAAGCATTGACATCAAGTTCTCTTATCGGAAATGTGTGCATATGGTATCGATGAATCTCTGCTTCGTTGGATTAGATATTACCTTTCGGACCGCTCAATATAAGTTGTACAAGTCGATTTGAAGTCTGAAATTCACAAAATAAATGCTGGTGTGCACAGGGCTTCGATTTGTCTCCTACTCTCTTTCTCATTTTCATCAATGATCTCTTGTCTGAAACTTCTAATCGGATATATTGTTTTGCTAACGACATTCCTCAGGATTTGGATCTTGAATGGCAGCGGATGATATGCGCATTATATTCTAATCTGACAGCGTTGTTCAATGCTGTAATAGGAATAAGAAACTGTGTTCAATTCTGCTTCAAAAACTCAACTCTGTGTCCTAGATTTAAAGCGGCCCCCTTTTTCAATGCAGTTTTTTTTGAGCGGCACTTTCATCGAGGAAACCGAACAATTCCCGTTCTCGGTATTTGCAACACAGACCATCATTTGTGAAATGACAACATATTCAATGTCGCCAAAACGCTGCAAAGTGTATGGGTTGACTTAGACGATTCGAAAAATATTTTTCAGCATCTGATAATCTGATGTAATCTATAAAGACTACATTCGCTTAAATCTCTAGAAGAACTGTCATGTATGGGCAGGTGCTCCCACAACTAACTTAAGTCTCTTAGATAGAATACAAAGAAGAGCTTTAAAAATAATAATAATAAATAATCAATAACGGGCACAATTAATCGTCATTAATCGGATTAATCGTCCTTCTAGGAATGCTCATCAGTTTACCCTTGAGCCCAACATCGGACATACGCGCAAGTATAGGGAATCCTTCTTTAACCTGACCACACGAATGGAATGCTTTACCCAACCATATTTGGCCTTCCCATTATGATTTTCAAACGTTCACAACTAATGTACATCTTATCTCCTATTAAATCCTCTCCTATTGTCCTAATCGGTCACACAATGTTAAAACATTTTAAGGCGCCGATAACAAAAAGAAATAGCAAAATTAATGGTTACAAAAGCCCTTTACTCTTAAGCTTACTCACACAATGCGATTTAAGTCGGCGATTATATTTGCGCCGTCGCGTCGTGAATGTCCACCTTTAAACTCTTTTCACCATAAGTAAACATGTGTATTATACAAACCTATAATGAAAAGGAGATCCGCTCAGTTTTTCTTGAGGAAACCTACAACCTCTTTGGCGGATAGATGTTTTGAAGGCATCCACAGCAGTCGCCACCTTTCCAACATTATAACTTTGTAGGGCTTTTGAGGTATATATTTCTCTCGAATGTGAATTAAAGAATGGTATATCTTCTGGGCTGTGAACTTGAACCTGAAAAAAATGAAATTGCAACAAACTAATTAAACCTGTCATACTTTTAAGATGTGCAGCAATATTAATGTTAACAATTAAGTAGCGTGAGCTTGTACCTATGTTTTTTCAGACACCTAAAAAAAAGGAGATTTCTAAATCTTCATACATTTAGGCCAGTGACGTACAGTGGTACTTCAAGCAAGGCGTTCACTAACTGCTCCTTCAAATTTTGTCTATTCTTAGTTATGATTCAGGATCTTGACATGACGAGGACGTTGGTTTTGTGTTTTTTATATATATATATATTTTTTGAGTTTTTATTTTATATTTTTTTGTGTTTTTCTTAGAGGAAACAATAATTCAGAAAGAAAATACTTCAATAAAAGTTCAATTCGTCGGGATTTCGTCAAAAAACTTGCAGAACTTCATCATAGAAACTGCTTGTTACTTTAATTTCCTTTAAAAATTGTTTTTATGGACATAATTACAATTTCCGATAATCTTTGGCCCTGCATTTTTTTTCTACCATACGATTAAACGTGTTTGAGAGCGGAAAAAGAACGTTCGATAGAGTCACTCGGTGGGGCTATTTTTAAGTTAAGTCAATTTAATTTAAAAAAATTCGGAAAAGTTTCTTTTAATTCAAGAGCATCAACCGTTCTTGGAATGTCTCTAACGGAGATATTTTTAAACTGAGATCACTTTAAAAAAAAAAACAATTATTTCATTCTTCAGCCTTGTAAAATCAAAAATGCACCATATTAACACTTCAGGCATTTAAAAACTTCAGTAGGACATTTTTTTCCATACTCAACAAGTTTTTTTGAGAAAGTAAAGCTAGTAACTTAAATTTTGTCAACGACTCGAAAGGCATTTTAATTTGTAGATTGTGTAAAAAAATAATTGGCGATATTGCAGTTCTAAACTTCCTAGGCCTCGTTTTGGAAAAGGATCAATAGCATTTTTGGATGCTTCAAAAGTATGATGAAAACTCGTTCCCAAGTTATTTATTTGAAATCTATCTGTCAATGAAATGTGCATTAAATGTTATCAGAATTAGAAATAACATTTAATACTGCATTAATTAAATCATTTTGTACTTTGTTCGACGTCGCTTTATATACGCCTGTACGTGAACGTCGCTTATGAGTCTGTTTGCATTTGTACTTGGTACACGCAATGAATCCGCACCGCAAGCGAGCAATGAACAAAATAAGAGCCAAACATTAAAGTAAAAAGAAATTAAAGCGCTCTTTGCTTTTTAACCTGTTTTTACGTCGCATGGCATTGCATCGGCTGGTGGCTGGCATATCTGGTTTCAATTATTGTAGTATATATCTATGAGGTACGTTTTCGTGCACGTACAGAGAATGAATCCCCACCACAGCGCAGCCGCACAGCCACAGCAAGCTCAATGAAAATGAATACCAATTCTCTTCTTACTGCTTTCTAATCCTGCTTCTTTTGCACTACCCATACCGAAAAACTATGGTAGAATGAATGACGCTGACCGCCGCACGGTGCACTGAATGTAGTTGAACACCTAACCATACAAGCTTGTACTTGCAATTATCGCTACTCTTTCTGTTGGATATTTTGGATTTGCTTCACTTGGGTGCGCTGATGTTGGAAAAACACCCAAATGTGTGCATTTTTGTTTTGTGATTGAGAGTGAACTCTCTTGCTGTCCGAAAAAGGAAAAGGAAAACCGTTGAGAAGTTCCGTTGATGAAGGTGAACACCTAGAGCTATAGAAAGATATATAAGGGAGCATGAATTTCGTGTCTTTGTTTTAATTTTGTACGTGGAATCGGTGCGTTGAAGTTGTGAGAAAATCTCTGAATTAGGAAGGTACATAGTTGGAAAATAAATAAAAATGAGAACATTTAGGGATTTTGGTAACACATGCAAAATACAGATGATTTTGGTAGGGTGTGCGGTGAACACCTGCGCACCTACGAATAAAAGTCACTGAGTTAGGCCCATATTAGTAACTTTCAGTTTTCTCAATTTTCAAATATTTAGATATGAATGACTCAACACAAATTTGTTCATATTTCATTTTCGGTTCAATAATTTTTACTTGGTTGCGATATACCATGTAGATGTAGGTACTTTATTGAAAGTTTTGGATTCCTAAAAAATCGAACTCAAGATTTTGATCAAACTCGACATTACGATAATAGCGAGGTTGAAAAAAGTGGATCCCAGTCTTCCAGCTTGTCAGTCTGTCAGTCTATCTGTCTGTTCGCAAGTCTACAGCTTAAGCTAAGATAAATTGTTTTAAAATTTGGTGCATAATGTTTTTTCGACAATATGCACACACGTTTTTTAAATTTTTTCTTAAAGGCCAAACATAACGGCTCTTGTCATATCATTTCTTCACCAAAAAGGTAAATCTTTTTTTAAAAAAAAATTACCATTTTTGGTAGGTACCTCTTGATAAAGAAAAATTAATTTTTGGTACTTCTAGAACCTTTTGTTTCCTTTTCAATTTTATGGAAAACAGTGCATCTGATTTTTTTTCCTTTTTTTTATGGAGTAGCTCTTAGAAAACCATAATGGTTAAATTTTTTTCTTTTAAATTCAATATTTCGAAAGCGACATTATTAATATCTTCAAAACTTTGTATTTAGTAGTTCTTAGAAATTGTTTTGAATATCTTAAAAAAATATTTTCCTAAAACAAAACAAAAACAAAGGTACTTCCTATCTTAATGTTAGAAATCGTTTAGAAAAAAACGTGTTCTCAAAAACAGCGGAAAATTAGTGCAGTCCCCTTTTAAAAAGATTTTATTTTACGTTCTTATTGATTGTATTTCCCATAGAACCACTTTTCATATTTTAGACGTTTTCACTATTGGATGAACCGATTAAAATTATTAGTTTAATGCAAATGCTACCTTAAAGTCCTAATAGTACTGCATATTCAGATTTTCAATAAAATGTTTTTTTAGATTTTTAAAAATATAAATAATTTTTTTTTGAAAAATCAATTATTACTTTGATAGTTTCCAATATTCGAGGATGGGGCTTGGTGTTGGTAGTTCGAGTGTCTGCGCATTGATTTTACAGATTTTACTCAAAAAGTCAAATTGTCACAATTTATTTTGGAGAATGCATGAGTGCGCACGGGAAAATAGAAGTTTTAGTTCTAGATTATACAAAATAAAAATTAAGTTCGAGTATATTAGTCTCAGTTTGGTTTCACTGTTCCTACCATGTTCGAGTGTGTACAGATCCCTTAAGCGTTTTGCTAGCTCCGGCTCTGAGAAATAAAATAAAGAGAACTTGTTTCTTTCACTAATACTTTCAAACGTATTTACACCAGTTCTGAGTAGGCTTCTGAGGAAAATCCACCCTGAACTTCCCCACAAACCGCTGCCCCCTAGCAGAGTACCACCGAGGTCTTGTGGCACCTGTCCATCAACACCCCCCTCCCAACGCTCACCAATGCCATATCACTGATTGTTTATATTCAAAATAATACTCTCATTTTAGCAGGATTAACTTACCGTATATCGCCAAAGTTTAAAACCTTTTAGCCGCATAGAAAGTTTTTTAGTTTTTGAAAAGAAAGTGCACTTCGACCTTAGAATGATAACTTGCTATATGAAAAGTGTTACGCCTTAGGTACGATTGAAATTACTAACTTACCTATTGATTGTGGTATTAAAAATAAAGCAGTAACCAAGTTCAGTTGTGTGAAATTTCAGAAAATATGAGCAGTTTCTTATTATTTCGCCGTTGAAGTACATATACTCTAAAAATTGTGTGCAGACCTGAGGTAAGACCTAAAAATACAATACTTATTGAATTTTGATGTAGGTAATTATAAATAAAAAGACAAACATTGTAAGTTAATTATATCATTATATTTTTACAACTTTAAATGAATAAATGTGTTAGCATGTTCTGGAATAAGGTCATATTCATTCGTTTTCTAAGAATTTTTTAAATACTAAAATGAGTGCAAAATGCATATTGTCATATAAACAAACAAAAATATTTTGTCAAAAAAGAAGGCATAAATACATTCTAATATTATTTTTAAACATTTATCTGGAATGCATATTATAAACAAAAAATAATTTATTACCCATACCGACTTGAAAACTTATGACGATTCTTAAAATCATGTATCCTTCATTTATATGCTTTCCAATTATCGAGAAGTTTGAGAGTCCTTTTTTATAAAATATATGTTCTCATTCGGATTTTTTTGGTCGTGATGAAAATTAATGAACCAATTCCATTTGGTTCCTCAGGGGATCTTCTATTTATAGAATAACTAAAAGGAAGCAGGCTATAACTAAATGTAGGTAAGTCTTCTTATATGTTCCACTTTTAATGTTCATATGTTCTTCTAATTGCTTATTTTATTATGTAAATAATAGATGACCTAGGGGTGGCCGTGGCGCGATAGTTGTGTATTCACCTGTCAACCTCATGGTCACAGGTTCGATCCTTGCCGTAGTATATGTCCGCTTATTTTCCATTAAAAGCCAATTCTAAAAATAAATGTCCTACAATGAGTTGGTGGTTTACTTATAACATGGTGTTTAGGCATAGAACTAACAACACGTGATTGAGTAAAACTAGTATACCGATAAAATATGACAAAGAATAAAACAATTAATGCGAATTATAAGGGACATTGATAAATAAGACACGGAAATTTCTCCGCATTAGTTCAGCCACCATCCCTGGGTATAAAATCTGAGACAACAACCACCTACAGTCTCAGAACATTGCGCCACACATCTTTCCTATCATTCTTTCTCTTCCTTAACCTCACCCTTACGCCCGCGCTGTGTTGAAACATTTAAAGTGTAGTATAATCCCTTGAGCGCGTGTAGAATATAAAAAAAAAACTAGAAAGATGGCAACAACCAACGAAGCGTCGTTCGTATCATTACGACATATATTTTATATAAAGAATTCTCAAACATCTACGGTTATCTAACTTATACTTTTGCCTTCTGCGTCGTTCTGTATGAAATAGATGGCTGGGGCAATTCAACCGAATTCCCCTAGAATAATATAATTCGCAGTGTTTTAATGCTGTACATTTTATTTGTGTCGGTAGCCATCGACTAATATATTGCGTCTTAGAAGGGTACTAGAGAAGCTAACTGATGAGCCCAACTGTAGTACCTGGGCGAAACGCATTAAATTTTACTAAAGGTCGCAAAAAAATTCTTAGTTAAATAAAATCGCAGTCCATAAAAATAAAGTCCAGAAACAATATAACATACGTAGGTATTGTTTCTGTTCTTTATTTTTGTAGGCGGCGATTTTATTTTATTTAAAGTTTTTTGCGACGTTTAATCGAGTCTGAATTCAACAGAAGTCCCCTAGAATAATATAATTCGCTGTGTTTTAATGCTGTAAATTTTATTTGTGTCGGTAGCCATCGACTAATATATTGCGTCTTAGTAGGGTATTACAGCATCTAACTGATAAGCCCAACTATAGTACCTATAGTATGTGATGGAAAATTGCAATATTTTTAAAAACAGTATTCCACAAAGTTATTGCCCCAGCCATCGCCTACAAAAGTAAGTAAAGGGTTTTCCAATAGGGACGGGTTGATTTTAACTGCTCGTGGCGGCCATATTGTTTCTTTTACAAATCAGACAAATCATCACGACAAGTAATAGTGTCGAACAACACGTGCAAATTATAAAACTTTATTACCAAAATGGGCGTTCTCTAGCAAGAACGATGCGCGGATTGCGCCTCTTTAGCGATGAGGCCCATTTTTGGATTAATGGGTGCGTGAATAAGCAGAATTGCCGGATTTGGGAGGACACTAATCCGCGACATTCAGGAGGTGCCAATGGATTTTAGGCCGTACTTCTTCCAAAATAATGCTAGCGAGGCCATCACCGTCACGGCGATCGCTATAGGTCGATGATCCCCAACTTCTAGTGGCCTGAACTGGGTGGTAAAATGGACAGTGAAAACATATGATTTCAAAAGGATTGTGCTACATGGCACACAGCTCAAGACACAATCGATATTCTGCACTAGCGGTTTCATGGCATAGTTATCTCGCGCCGAGGCGACGTGAATAAGCCACCAAGATCGTAGGATTTGACCCCTTTAGACTTGTGGGGCTTTCTTAAGTCGCCGATCTATGCCAACCGATGCCATCGGTCAAATTCAGTCTGATTCATGCGCCAAAGTCATCGAAAACTATGGACTTTTCGGATTGAACTATGGTGTATTTCACACATACTATTATTGATGGGGCTCTCAAATAAAGATAAAACATTATTGTTATCTCATATACAGCTTGCTTTATTCAATTTTAAAATTGACCCGCCCTTAATGGAAAACTCTATATCGATAAATGCATCAGAAAAGGCGTAAGGAGGTTTTCAAGTTATATACAGATTCTTAGAACAAGTTCGCTCAGAGTCGGTTGTTAGCTATTTCTTAAAATGTCCAAGATTTGTGTAAGGTGCAATCTAGCAATAAAACGTTCTAAAAACACGTAATTCGTTAGGTTCGGATATTTCGGTGGCCGTCATTTTCATAAAAACTGTGTTGAGTTATCCGATGATGAATATTAAATCATTAATTAATCCCAATTTATTCTGCAAATGTAACTGATGTGTCAATTTAAACCGTTCCTCCTTCATAAATAATTTTCTTGAGCATTCAACGAGTGTTAGTGAGATAAAAAATGATATAGTCGCTCTTAAATCATTACTTGCTAATAACTCTCCTCCACGTAAAACCGCAAACAAAATACCATAAACTCTTTAAGAGATTCCGAATTGTTCTCCCGTAACCTGCTGAATAGTACCATTCACTCTCAGAAAAGCAATAATCCGTCTTCTTATGCCAACGCAGGGAAATGAAACTGTCAAGGATTCAACAATAAATGCATTATCATTGTTTAAAGTCGAAACCTCTTTTGATTTCGACTGATGATTTGTCTTATGTCTAGAATTGCTCCTTACCTCGGGTGGGGGGTAGCAATGACAATTAAACAATCTGTTTGGCTTTCGAAATATAAGTGACTTTATTATAAATTTGTAAGACTATTTATACTAATTAACTTAGATGCAATTCGGCATTAATTTTTGTGGGAAAATAAATGCAATTTGATAGGCGAGCACCTTTAAAGAATGATGAATAATTTTGTGGGAAAATAAATGCAATAGGAGAGGTGAGCAGCTATAAAAAAGGCTTATTTTGCAATATGGTATACTTTATTTAGGGAATAGGGTGTTTGAAATTTGGATAGGGTGTTTTGCATTGCAGGTACATTGTAATAAATTAAAAGTTGTTGGCTTAAACATTCTCCTCGGCGTTGAGATCTTTGAGCTCAAATTCGATGTCGTTTGGGGATCTAGTTGTATTCCTCTTTTTTCGGTTGAGCAGGAATAGAGTGCCCAGGACCAAGCCAATCCCGAGTGCAAGATACCCAATAGAATATTGATGGATATCATGATGAGGAATGTTGGATGGTAATGCCTTTTGCGTTTTTGAAAGGAGATCTTCTTCCTCAGAAGTGTTAAGTCATCTTCCCCTCGTATAATGATTTCGTCCTTCTTATGAATTTCGTCTTGGAGTGGTTCAATGTGAAACTTATCGAAAAATAAGCTTAAGTTAAGCGTAGGTAAGAATGAAACTGTTGATTTTGATGTGTAGAAATTATGAGCATTAATAGTCATGGTTGGTTGCTTAATGACACAGTCGGTTGCCAGTTTCATAAGTCCTACGCCCTGTAGTTTTGTAGTTAAAATATCTGATCCGCACACTACAGATAATATTTCGTCGTGATGAAATGCAAAAATCCAGTAATTAGGATTATGAAGTTGAATCCATATTTTGTCAACGGTGGTAGATTTTAGTTCGCAATATGATGAAAGTTTCTTATTATGATTCAACATGTGCATTTCGCATTGGTTTTCAACTGAGTGTGTATTGAAGATAGGATGTCGCTGTTTACATAGATATTTCTTGTCATCAATATTTATACAACCCTGGTATTCAGTTTGTGATATCGCGAAATGCTGATCCCTGAATGGAGTTACTGCTAAGAATGCCGTTGATGGTTGTATGAATACGAAGGATGTGTTATGCTTAACTGGTAATGGTATTAATTTGAACATCTGGAACATCTGTGCATTTAGTAAAGGCAGTTTTACGAGAAATAATATTGCTGTTGATGTAACACGTGCTTTACCTCGAAGAAGTTCGTATAGCTTAGGCAGATTATGTTCGTCATATCCAGTGAGTGTTAATGAGTTTGGTATCATCTTACGAATTTTATCCAGTTCGCTCAAAAGTTGTCTGGGTGAAAGAAGTAACGCGTTTATTCTTCCTTGATGGGTATCTGAAATAGCTTCCAGAATTGCTATTTGAGTTCGTTGAAAACTGTCCATTATTTGAGTTACATAGATTGTGACATAGTTGAGGATTTCTCTTCTGTGTACCGTTTTATTTAAGTTTTCTATTTAATCATATGCGATCGTTAGCTGCTGTTTAACTTCACCAAATTGTTCTTTGATTGAAGATAACGATTGTTCAGAATGTTTGTTGTCGATTCAATTATTGAGGTTTGATTTTTGCTCAATTCAAGAAGATGCCTCTCATTATTATGGGCCATTTGGATGTTATCTTCGATGTATTGTGCGTATTCTTGGTCAAGGACCCCGAAGAGCCTGTTTGCTACTGTACCTATAGTGTCAAATGGTGATCTTTTCTTTCTTATAGCCATGCCATTTCTGTAGTTTAAAATTTCATGTAGGTTCTCAGATTCCATGAGACGCATTTCTAAATGATTGATGATGGCTTTGCAAAGATTATTTTGAAATTGTTGTTCTTCACATCTGGTCTTTAGCTGGTTGACGCCTCTTCGTATTCCTTGGAATTCTTGCTAATAACTGGTCATATTGAAATAAATGAACAGGTTCCATTCATCAGTGATAAGTCTTGCTTCCCCAATTTCTTCAAAATATAAGCCAGGGGTACTGTCAAACTGTTGAACTTCTACTGCAACTGGCTTAGCGCTTTGTCCGTAAACTGTGCCTAGTAAAAATATGCAAACCAATAATGCTTGGATTGTACTCACTTTCATTTTTTGAGTTGCCACATGCGATGGATCTGGATTATTTCGTTTTTGGTTGAAGCATTCTCTTATTGGGAGGAACCAACCTTTAAGTTGGTGTTTAACTTTATTGTTGGTTCTGGGCAGCAGAGACCGATTATGAGCTTCAAAAGATGTTGGTTTATGTGTTGTAGAAAGTGGTTGAATTTCTGTTGGAAGGGGACAAACTTTAGCAATTGATCGTCTTAATTCTCCTGAACTAGTTTGGATATCAACCACTCTTGTGAATGGTTCTTAGAACTCTTCCCATTAGTCATTTAAGGGAAGGTAAATTATCTTCTTTAATCAAGACTAATGTATCTGGTTGGATATCGGTTTGAGGATTTTTCCATTTATATCTTTGCTGAATTTCTTGTAAGTACTCGTTCGTCCATCTACGCCAGAACTCCCGATGAATAGCTGTTACTAGATTCCATCTAGCAATATGTGTAATCTGAGGTGCCCTTGTGCATTCTGGATCCACTACTGCAGTTAAGGGTGCTCCAATCAAAAAATGTCCAGGAGTGATGGCCTCAAGATCATTAGGGTCATTGGACATTGGAGTCAATGGTCTGGAGTTCAGAACTGCTTCGATTTGTGCAAGAGCTGTAGTTAGTTCTTCTTGAGTTAATGATGCACTTGAAAATATCCGCTTCATGTGGTGTTTGGCCGATTTTACCGCTGGCTCCCATAAACCTCCAAAGTGAGGCGAACGTGGAGGAATTGTTTTCCAGTCAATTGTTCTTCCAGCACAATATTGTTTGAAAGACTCTTGTCCTTCTTCCGTAAACACCTTTGCGTTGAGCTCGTTAAGTTCATTTCGAGCTCCAATGAAGTTTATCGCATTGTCGGAAAATATTTTGACTTGACATCCTCGCCTGGCTATAAATCTCTTCAATGCTCCAAGAAACGCTTGAGTGGTTAAGTCAGTGATTAGTTCTAGGTGAACTGCCTTTGTTGAGAAGCATACGAAAACTGAAACGTATGCCTTGGTGGATTGCTTACCACGTATTCTATAGTGAATATATAGTGGACCAAAGAAATCGACGCCTACATGAATAAATGGTCTTGAAGGTTGGACACGTTCCGGCGGTAAATTTCCCAATAATTGCTCAATACTCTTTGGCTTGGCTTTAAAGCATTTTATGCAATTATTTACTATGGACTGTGCTAGTCGCTTTCCTCCTATTATCCAGTAAGTGTGTCTCGTAATGGAGAGTAGTGCTTGTGGACCCGCGTGCTTATTTTCTTTGTGTATCTCGGACAGCAAAAGTTTTGTGAAGTTATGTGTACTTGGGAGAATCATTTGATGTTTTGCTTCATATAATAGATGAGAAGTCCAAGTCGTCCTCCCACTCTTATAGTCCTTCTGTTGTTAAGAAAGGGTGTGAGAGAGGTTATATGGCTGCTTTGAGATACACAACCATACTTAATAAGTGATTTTAAATCTTCTTGAAATGTGGTTGATTGAATGCGTTTAACAATCGTGTATGTTGCTGCTTTCAGTTCTTGTGGAGAAAGAACGGTGCCCACCAGTCTGTAATTTTTGGCTCGTTTTAGGTTGCTGATGAAACGTATGCTGTATGCTGTAACCCGTTGCAGAACGTTGAACGAGTTCTTGTGATTAATTCTTTCAATAAAATGAGAGTTGGTATTCGGTGTTGCTAGTAGTATAGTTTTTATAGCTTTCATCTCTAAAATGGGTCCCTCTTCTGTTCTTATTGCTTGTTTTGGCCATTCTAGCTTGGGCTTCTTCAAGAATGATGGACCTTGAAACCAAACCGTTGACTTCAAAAGTTGTTCGGGAAATAACCCTCGAGATAGAAGATCAGCTGGATTCAGCTCCGAGTTTATAAATTTCCATTGGGATCTTAGGGTTTCCTCTTGGATTATTGCTATACGATTAGCTACAAAGGTCTTCAGTGGAGATATTGTGTATATCCAAGATAAAACAATTTGCGAATCAGTCCAGTAAGTGGTTTGTTTAACTTGCATTGGAAGGCTCTCTTTTACAAATTTCACTAGTTGAACCAATAGTTTTGCGGCACACAGTTCTAGCCGAGGAATTGCTTGTTGCTTTATTGGTGCCACTCGAGTTTTGGCACACACTAATTGTACGTGAACTTCTCCTTTAAGGTTCGTGGATTTGATATAGACCACAGCTCCATAGGCTCGTTGAGAGGCATCAGAGAATGCATGAAGTTCAATCCAAGTGGCGTTGTTCACTATGATGCGTCTTGGAATTTTTAGGTTGTTTAATTTGAGAAGGTCTTTTCTAAATGTTTTCCATTTAGTGTTCATCTCCATCGGTAGCGCGGCATCCCAATCGAGTTTTAAAGCCCAACTTTTCTGTATGTAGATTTTTGCCAGCACAACGACTGGGCTCACTATTCCTAGTGCATCGACAATATGAGCAGTGTCGGATAATATTGATCGTTTTGTCACCTTTGTTATTTCGTTCCAATTTGTTTTGATGAGAAATCGGTCTGAGGCTGGTAGCCAGGTTAGTCCCAAAGTTTTTATAGAACCTTCTTCTTGGTCGTGAAGAATTGTTTCAGGTTCACAATCTTCTTGTGAGATTTCTTTCAAGAGTGAAGGTGTGTTAGAGCACCATTTTCGAAGGTGGAACTTCCCTTGAGCCAAAAGTTGTATTAATTCTGACTGCTTCTGAGTAACGGTTTTTAGATTGTCGCTACCGGATAATATGTCATCCATATATATATCTTTTTGGATAATATTTGCGCCAAGTAAATGTTGGTGATCTGCTCCTTTTGCTAAATCATGGAGACACCTTATAGCAAGATAAGGTGCCGATTTAGTACCATATGTGACAGTATTTAGTTGATACGTCTTCAGAGGTTGATTAGGAGATTCCCGCCAAACTATACGCTGGAATCGTTTACTATAATCGTTTACAAGTATTTGGCGATACATGTTGGAGATATTCGTAGTAAAGACATACTTGTGAATCCGAAATCGCAACAGAATTGAGAAGAGATCATTTTGTAATGCAGGTCCTGCATGCAAGATTTGATTGAGTGATATGTTAGTGGATGTCATTGATGATCCATCAAATACCACTCGCAATTTTGTTGAACTGCTTTTAGGACGTAAAACGCAATGATGTGGAAGAAAATATTGAAGCATTGTTCGAGGGATTTCGTTAGTTTCAATCTCTTCCATATGCCTTAATGCAATATATTCCCTCATAAATTCAATATACTGCTTTTGAATTTCCGGGTTCTTTTGAAACCTTTTTTCTAGGCTAAAGAATCGTAGAACAGCGATTTCTCTTGACTCTCCTAGACTTTCTGGATTATTTGCGAAGGGAAGATTTACTATGTAACGTCCAGATTCCGATCTGGTGGTAGTTTTCAGGAAAATATCCTCACATTGACGTTCTTCTTTCGTAAGTCGTTTTTGGATCGTTTGTGAAGGAGTAGCTAGATTTTCTTCTAGGTTCCAGAAACGTTCAACCAGACTGTCTAGGGTAGGAGATGAAGTGTCTACTCCTATGCCGCAAAATAGTGTCGACGGATTGTTAGTGACGATCTTTCCCATAACTATCCATCCCAATAAGGTGTTTTGTAAGGTTGGGCCACTGTTGGTTAATTTTATCTGGCCCACTGAAAGAAGTTCGGGGTAGAGCTCAGCTCCGATGAGAATATCAATGTCAAGTGGTTTATTGAAATCGTTATCTGCTAATTTGATGTTTTGAGGCATTTCCCAATTACTTGTGTCGATAAGTTCACTGGGTTGTTGTGTAGTTATCGTATCGAGCACAAATACTTGAATTTGTGTCTGATATCCAGTAACGCGGGATTGAAGACATATAACGACCTTTTTGCTCAATTTGATTGGTCTGTTTCCCATTCCTGAGACTACCAGGGGTTCGTATTTTGTGAGGAGATGTAATTTTGAAGCTAGCTTCTCAGTTATGAAACTCATTTGTGACCCAGAATCGAGCAATGCTGTTGATTTGACAGCATTATTTGTTCGATTAAGTATGTTTACTACAGCTGTTCCCAACAGTACATATTTGGATGGTTTTGTTCGGCTGGATGTAGCTGACAGGCTAGTCCTGTTGTCTATAGTCGGAGCTTGTTGCCTTTGGTTCTCTGTTACTACGTGAAGCAAGGTGTGGTGATATTGATTGCATTTAGTACAGTGCATCGCTCTACATATTGGAGCTTGGTGTCCCAAGCGTAAGCAATTTGTACAGCGCTTAAGTGATTTAACATTTTTTAATCTCTCTTGTGGTGAGAGCTAGAGAATCTTGGGGCATAAATATATGGCATGTTTTGTTGTCCACAAACTAGGCATTTATTGGTTTTTGTTGTTGAAGCAAGAGCTACCTTTGTCCTTTTGTTCAGGTCGTCTGAGCATATTTTTGCCACTATTGGTCCCAGGGCTTCCAATGATTGGAACCTTAACTCTAGAAATGACAGGAACTCGTTCAAGGCTGGTAGTGCTTGGGGTTGTTTTAGCGACTGCTCCCAAAGCGTAAAAGTATTTCTGTCCAGCTTCTTGATCAGAACACTCATAAGAAGAGGGTCCCAATTAGTAGTGTCGATGTTGAGACCCTTCAAACTGAGCATGCACTCTTGTGTAGTATCATGCAAGACCTTGATTGCCTTCGAGCTTTCATTTTGAATCACCGGTTGCATCAATAATCGTTGTACCTGTGCAGTAACAAGCAGACGGGGATTATCATACCGGTCTTTAATCATGTGCCATGCTGCACTATAGTTACTATCTGATGTTGTAAAGTGCCTTATTAGATTTTCGGCTTCACCCGTTAACGTCGTCTTCAAATAGAACAGCTTCTGACAGTTAGCTATGTCTTGTTTATCAACAAGTTCACTGAACAGATCACTGTATTGCTTCCATTTACTGTAGCTTCCGTCGAACTTGGGTAAGGTTATCTTTGGTAGTTTTAAAGTTTGGCTAGGACTACTTACTGAAGCAGGACTCATGACTGATGGTGAGGGTTGTCTGATGGATTCTTCGAGTTTGGTTGTTAATGAAATGATAAATTGTGAGACTTCATCTTCTAATTTATAAAACTCGTTTATGTTGTATCCATCCTGGGCTGGATTTTCTGAAATCTGGTTTATCATGCGATGAATTTCTTCTAGATCCGTCCAGTAATTTTGTAGCGTATTTAATTTTACTGTACAAAAAGTAGAACTCCAAGTCTCTGTAGTTTTGAGACTGGAAAGCAACCGCTGTAGAGATTGTGCGACTGTTTTTTGTCTTCGTATAATTGTGGCGATTTCCGATATTGGGGGAATATCTACAGGTTGGATGTTGCTAATATCCGCTTTAAGGCTTGTTGGCTTTGTTGAACTAGCCGCCCCACCAGTTTCCTTATCAGGATTTCCATCTATAGGTACAATGGATTCTAGAATTTGTTTGATCTCAAGGTATGCCCTTTTTACCTTGTCATAGGTATTATTTTGTATATAAGGCGTGTTTGGTTTTACATATGCTCTTATCTGGTCATGGTTGTTCGAGAAATCCAACCAAAGACCTTCTAGAGTTTGCAATTTTTTCGGCTTATATTCTATTGTTTTACGGTCAGGGCTGTCTTTACCAATGTTGGTTTTAAGCCGCAGTAGTTCGTCGGTTATAGCCTTCTGCTTAGCAACAATAGTGAATACTTGTAATTCATCCATTTCAGTAACAATGACTTGGTTCTGATTGTTGATGTATTCTGGGACAAGGGACACCTAGACTTGATAATGCTTATATCAATGTCAAAGTATGTGAAGATTGGTACTACTCTGGAGCACCGGATCACTGGATACCTGGAAATCTGGATACTTGTATCTCTGGCTTGGTCTCGGCAATGCTTATACCAATGTCAAAGTATATGAAGATTGGTACTACTCTGGAACACCGGAACACTGGATACCTGGAACTCTGGATACTTGGATCTCTGGCTTGGGCTCGACAATGCGTATACCAATGTCAAAGTATATGAAGATTGGTACTACTCTGAAACACCGGAACACTGGATACCTGGAACTCTGGATACTTGGATCTCTGGTTTGGACTCGACAATGCTTATACCAATGTCAAAGTATATGAAGATTGGTACTACTCTGGAACACCGGAACACTGGATACCTGGAACTCTGGATACTTGGATCTCTGGTCTGGACTCGACAATGCTTATACCAATGTCAAAGTATATGAAGATTGGTACTACTCTGGAACACTGGATACCTGGAACTCTGGATACTTGGATCTCTGGTTTGGACTCGACAATGCTTATACCAATATCACGTCGGGGTCACCAATGTTTAAAGTCGAAACCTCTTTTGATTTCGACTGATGATTTGTCTTATGTCTAGAATTGCTCCTTACCTCGGGTGGGGGGTAGCAATCACAATTAAACAATCTGTTTGGCTTTCGAAATATAAGTGACTTTATTATAAATTTGTAAGACTATTTATACTAATTAACATAAATGCAATTCGGTATTAATTTTTGTGGGAAAATAAATGCAATTTGATAGGCGAGCAACTTTAAAGAATGCTGAATAATTTTGTGGGAAAATAAATGCATTAGGAGAGGTGAGCAGCTATGACAAGTGCTTATTTTGCAATATGGTATACTTTATTTAGGGAATAGAGTGTTTGAAATTTGGATAGGGTGTTTTGCATTTGCAGGTAAATTGTAATAAATTAAAAGTTGTTGGCTTAAACAATCATCTCTTTAAATTAATCCTGATTCACTACAGCCATCTGATATCATCAATTCTTCATTACCCACGATTCAGAACAGCTCTGAAGGGAAATCAAATCGTCACAATAAGAAATATTCAATCGCAAAGAAAATAATCGGCACTGGTTAGTCATTTTCGCTTTGCGCGCTACCGGATTACAAGTGGCTCTACATTAAACATTGAAACAAAACCTGATGGCATCATTAATCACATATCGAAAAAACAAACCTTCCATCTATATTGTTTAAATGCTTTATGTTAGTTAAAAAGGATTCCGATTTAACAAAACTAAAGTTTGTAACATTTATACTGAGTATACCATAAAAAAAAAGTTTCGCGAGAAAACAATAATAACAAAGATTATTCGTTCCATACTAATATACCAGCACTCGCCCTCAACAGGATTCATTACCATCAACATTACACCTACCGCTGCCACCACAGCCGCCACCAGAATCATCTTCACCACCATCACCACCACCACAACCAACATGTACACCCGCGGATCAGCTACCATCTCAGTGACAACCAACTTCACCGTTTCTTCGTTTTTCTTATTAACTCTCCAAGTATTGTTCTCGTAATGATCTCTTAGGTTATTAGCAAAACCTAGGAGGCATGCGTACAAAATAACACATATTATTTTTATCTTCATCTTCTAAGCAATCACCACAATGCCAAAATATTTAATAAAAATTATTATTTAGTCTTTCGAAAAGATCGCTGCTCCATAAGAACGGGATTAGAAAGAGAGGGAGGTGTAATGCTTGCAGTTCGCTAAGCATTCTCATGTGTTGAAATGTTTTTGCCTTCTTCTGCTTACTCCCGCTCGTATGACATCGATCAAATTATAGCCAAAGTCAGCATTGCAAGCCGCTGTGTTGTATTTATTATCGTTAGTTATATTCCACCTAGAAGCACATTAGATCTTTATAAAATGCATGTAAACAACTGCCAATTTTATATGTCGAAGCTTAACGGATATGAACATATTATTATACTTGCAGATTTTAATTTAACAAATATCGATTCGGTATACGAGTATGATCCCGAAGAGCTTCAGCTTTTATCTTTCAATGTGAATAACGATTATGAAATCGAACTTCTTGATTCTTTTGCTAGTTTTGATATAGTTCAATTTAATTGTTGTAAGAGTGATTTAAATCGTGCACTAGATCTTGTTATTGCAGACAGAGTATTGACTATATCAGTTGATAAATCATTGTATCCAATTTTTCCTAAATCCTAATGCGTTATCTGTTCAATTTTCGTTTTATGATTATTTGAAATCAGTTACCCATAATATTTGTAAATTTAACTACGCAAAATCTAATTTTGATGGCATAGCAAGTTATATGTCCGAACTTCCGTGGCATTTAAATTTTCATTCGTTAAATTTGTTACAATCCTATAATTTGTTTATGGATAATCTGGAAGAGGGAATTAATATACATATATACGCCAAAGGTCAAAATTAACAATAATTCAAAGCCTCTGTGGTTTAATAACAGAGTTCGTAATTTATGTAAAAAAAAGCCTTACAAATTTACACCAAATTCTCCAAACAATACTGCATTTAAGAAAAATTAAAATTTCTTTACAAAAAATTACATAGTGTCAACTGAATCGAATTTAAAAGGGAATTGTAAGTGTTTTTGGTCCTTTATCAATAGTAAAAAGAAATCAATTGGTATTTCCAGCTCTATGCAGTACATGGGTTGTACATATTCTGATCTCCAGACTGTATGTAATTTATTTGGCGAATATTTGAAATCTAACTACACCACCTAAAAGAAAGCACATCCTCGAAGAAGTGAAAATTGTACTTACCAGCATATGGTTGACATTGGTCAGTTATAGATAAATATTTCCGAAATCGAAGATGGTCTTCTGAATTTGGATTGTAATAACAATCCCGGTCTTAATGGAGTCCAACCAATCGTCTTGAAAAAATGTGCAGCTACTCTTTCTGTACCCCACTTTTATATCCTGGGTCCAATTCTCTTTCCCATCTCTATTAATGACATGCCTGACATAATTAAAAATTCTTTTCAACTTCTTTTTGCTGATGATTTGAAATCCTTCTTCCATCCTTCGACCTTCTTAGGCTAACAGAATGGCGTAAAGTTAACCAATTGCTTTTAAATATATCTAAATGCCACTGGTTTTCTTTTTGTCGCAACTTTTCGTCAGTTTTCTACGAATACAAAATTGAAAACCTTGTTTCAGATAGATTATTGGAAAAAAAAAGATCTTGGTGTAGTTTTTGATTCAAAGCTAAACTTTATTAAACATGTGCAATACATTGCAGCCAAAGCCAACTCCATGTTATGTTTTATGAAACGCAACTCTAAAGGCTTTAAGGATCCAAATACTCTAAGATACGGCATTTATTAGGTCCATCTTAGAATACTGTTGTGTGATATGGAATCCTTACTACAACATTCATTCCAATAAAATTGAAATTATTCAAAAAAAGTTCACTCGATTTGTAATATGGATATTAGGTAGGAACATCGCTACTAAATGCAAACTTCTTGGCCTTCAGTCGCATGCAAGTAGACGCAAAGTCTTTTCAATTAGTTTCATTAGCGATATTTTTACTAATTATATTAAATGCAATTTTTTGTTATCTCTAGTTGAAATTTCACACCATCATGACAGCTAAGAGAACGCTGTCTGCTGCGAAAAAATGATCACAGAATTAATTATGCACTTAATGAACCTATGTTGACAATAAATGACATAGAATCAGTGTTAAAGGATTCTGAACTTTCTACGTACGCAGACGACATGAGTAATTTCTTCACTTTTTGTTCATTTACGTCTGCAAAATGATATGGATAATTTATTTGTGTGGTGTCAAAAGAACAATCTAGAACTTAAGCTCGATAAATGCCAAGCAATCACATATTCTCACAAACGTTTTCGTCCGCCACAACGGGACTGCTACATAAATAATGACCTTGTTTCAAGAGTAAAGTCCATTCGGGATTTGGGCGTTATCTGTGATGGTGAGCTCAATTTTAGATCTCATTATGATACCATTATTTCTAGGACAAACTCTGCTCTTGGTTTCGTCAAGCGTTGGTCTAAGGAGTTTTCAGACCCTTTTGTTACTAAGTCTGTACACAACCTTTGTCCGACCTTTACTTGAATATGCTAGCCAAGTATGGTCGCCGTATCGCCTTGTTCACATTAAAAGAATCGAAGAAATCCACCGTAGATTCTTCCGTTTTGCCCTAAGGGGCCTTCCTTGGGTTGACAGTTATAACCTCCACCATATCAAGATAGTTTAAGGCTCATTAACTTACAATCTCTCGAAAAGCGCCGTAGGTTGGCTGATATTATTTTCGTACATCAAATTTTATCTGGCGTTACTGATTTGCGTTTTGATTATAATCAAAGCAAGCTCACACAAAATAAACTTCTACATAGTGCTTCATCTTTTTAATACTAATATAAATAATATCAAATCTCCAGAGAAACTGAAACAGCTAAACTTAACAAATGCATTAGCATGCTATCCTTTTTAATTTTTTAACTTTTACGTTTTTTAAACTTTTTTTAAAAATTTTTGTTCTCATCTTTTTTTTAATTTATAGATCTACTGATCCTTATTTTTTTTGATTTTTTGTATTTTATGTTTTAACTACTTGCACTAAGCAGTCCCATAGTCCATTTTCTTCTATACTCGCATAGTTTATAAATACAAATTGGTGGCATTGGCAAAACACAACAACTTTTATCTAGAATTTCATTAAGTGCCGATATGACTGGCAACCGAATTTGCCGTGGTACTCTGAGGTATAATTCGCTGTGTTAGAGAAACTAAACCTATTTCTGTATATGTTGATTTCAATTTTCATTCAAGTAGAATAACTTTAAAAAAATAATTTACTATGGTACTTTTTAAATTAGCTTTTTATATTTATTGTGTATGTATTATATTATTACTAAGGTATATAACCAAATATTTACTTATTTACTTTTTTGTTTTTATTTCGCTAGTCTAATTGAAGATATTTTAGATCTCTAATTGATGTAAAATAAATAAGTAATATACCTACAAATGTATCAATTAAATGAAAGCAAAATTAAGTTGTTGAATATCAAGACTTTATATTATGTATATTGTATACGCATAGGCATAGATTGTAGCGCGCATACACTACCAAATATATATTCACGGTCATTGCTCTAGACATTAGCCACACTAAATTCTAAAATGCACTCACATTACATGAGAAATAAATGCACAAATAAATAAAATGCACGACTGGATCATACTGGATCATGGTAGGTTGTAGCTAACAATTTAATGTAGCTAACCATAGAGGCTATTTAGTACGAAGGTGGTCTAGTTATCCTATGCCGGCTTAAAGCCGATGTAGGTAAGATTACGTTGATTCTTAGTACTTATAATGAATTGTCGAATGGATGTTTCAAGGAATAGTTACTTAGGTACCTACCTACTTGCAAATGTATGTATATTTAAATATAGGTTATGGATTAAATATTTACGTTAGGAGAGTAAGTATGTAAACCTGAACATATAATAATGAAAATGAAGGATGTAGGTGGGTAGGTAGCTACATGCATATAACTTTATAATTTAGGTGATAAGATCCATGTGATTTTTAAAGATACATATGTATATATAAATGTATTGTTTGTAGTATTCAGTGACGTACGCAAAAATTCGTAACAGGGAATAATAATAAGGTAGAAACAAATAGGGCTGGCAACGAAACCGACACTAGTGTCGGTCTCGTCAACGAGACAAGACTCGTTTAAAAGCGACACGAGACGAGACCGTATTTTTGGTACGGTGGTTTGGTTTCGGTTTTCGCTACAAGAAATTTGTTTTTATTTAATTATTTTGTAGTTGACCGCAAAACGGTTTCTCTTATCACGTTTCACCACACACGTTTTCTCGCAACACAGTTGCCTTTGTAACTATATCTTTTAACACGTTTTCCTAGGGCAAAATTTGCCCGCGAAAGTGCTAACTTTTTTATTGCAATCGTACAATCGAGTTAGGTAAGTAATTGCGAATGATTTTCCTAATAAGAGTTGCCAGAGTGGTTTGTTGAATGTGGGTAGGTATAATCATTTTGAGCAATTTGCAAATATGTAGATTTTTTAATAACAAAAATAAAAAGATATTATTGATTGCATTGTCTATGGTCTTTGGCGGTTAATGGTTTGCTGGAAGTCAGAAGATAGTGATTTTGAGCTATTGGTAAGTTTCTAGTTCTTTTTAGAAGTAACAAAAATGGTTAAGAGATAAGAATGATTTCATAGTCTATGATCGTCCTAGCATTAATCCGAAGAATTACCTTCGGAGTATTTTTGCAATACAGCTCAAAGAAAATTTTTAGCGATGCATATAAGTATATAAAGTTTACGGGGTATAAAAAGCTCGGCGCGTAAGGGGGGGCATGCTGGCCCAATTATAGGATTTGGGGTTGGGTCCAGTTTGGGTGTATGGAAAGCTTTTTTTTTTGGATTCAAATTTTTGTTGTATTTAAAGTATCATTGTTTTTAGCTTCACTAGTGTTTTCATAATTACTATAACATTTTGTTGACGGCACAATAATTTGTAAAAATAAACAAGAAGGACCCGAAAAGTTCTTTTTCACTAATGGGCACACAATAAGCATTAATCTAATCTAATTTTCAAAACGCAACCTAAGAAAAATAAGTCGAATAAGAAAAAGCAAATCAACTAAACAAGAATTCCTTATCGAATACCTACACCAACCTATGATATTCTATATTCGAATAAGAAAAAAACAAATCAACTAAACAAGAATTCCTTATCGAATACCTACACCAACCTATGATATTCTATGACAATCCACATGTACAACGAAAAAAATTCTCGTCGAACACACACAATGCCTACTACATTAATCTATTCGAATTCAAAAGACGAACCCAAGAAACAACCCGAATAGATACAATTCATTTACCTACCTTCTACCTACTGTAGTGACCACACTACACACCACCACCTCACCTCTCCTAAAACAATCTTCTTTACCCCGGACCATGCTCAAACCACAGAAAAGTCATAAATATTCCATGTTTACTTTCGTACACAATATGGAATGCCCATGTATTCGTTTGTATACCTACATTAATAGATACATTTCTCATACAATTGCCTTTAACGTCCCACGCATTCTGTAGTCATGTGCCCATAAGATTAATATTAAGCATATTATAGATAGCGCATCTATGACGAAGACAATGACCTCATTCAATAACCGAACTATAGCTATCCGGATAGGTTCGTGTTGTTGTATTCCTATGTAAGAACAGCAACTGCTGCCAAAAAAAATCTTGCATGGGAATACAACAATACCAACCTATCCGGATAGCTAATAGTTCTGTTATTGAATGAGGCCAATGGATACATAAATATTAAAATCTAAAAACTCAAGGGCAAGCGGCACTGCACACAGAATGAGTTTTTTTTGCTTGTGCAGAATGACAATGAAGGAAACTCGCTGCTCCGTCAGAGTCGGTAAGAACTTCACCGACGACTTTGATGTCGAGAAAGGTTTGAGACAGGGTGATGCGCTAGCATGCAATCTCTTTAACATCGTGCTGGAAGCAATTGTGCGCAACTCAAATGTCAACACCAGAGGCACAATTTTTCAAAAGTCCGTTCAACTCCTTGCTTATGCTGATGACATTGACATCATAGGCAGTACAAAGCGAGCTGTCACTGGAGCATTCGCAAGTATTGAAGAGGAATCGGTGAAGATGGGTTTGACTGTTAACGAGACGAAGGCTAAGTATATGCTGTCATCGAGAAGAGAAGTCCAACACCATCGACTGGGACAAAACATCACGATTGGCGGTTATAACTTCGAAGTAGTCAGAGACTTTGTTTACCTGGGATCCACTATTACATCGCACAACAATATCAGTGCGGAGATCAAACGAAGAATCACACTTGCAAATCGCTGTTTCTTCGGGCTTAGAAAGCATTTGAGTAGTAAAGCCCTCTGTCAAGGAACCAAAGAGACCCTATATAAAACTTTAATCATCCCAGTCCTGCTGTACGGGGCAGAGGCATGGACACTGACAAAATCGGATGAAACCCAGCTGGGTTGCTTTGAGAGAAAGATTCTTCGAGTTATGCTTGGCCCAGTGTGCATCGGTGGTGAGTGGAGAAGAAGATTTAACGACGAACTTTACGGGCTCTACAGGGATATCAACCTGGTCAAAAACTAAAAATAAAGCGACTGAGATGGCTTGGTCACGTGGAGCGCATGCACATGGACGCACGCCGACGAGTCTTCGTATCCAACCCCGGTGGACAACGCGACAGAGGAAGGCCTTACCTTAGGTGGTGTGATCAAGTGGTGAACGACCTCAACCAACTTGGTGTGCGTAACTGGTGGCAGCTAGCTAGGGGCCGGGCTAGCTGGAGAGGTTTGCTGGTTGAGGCCGTGATCCATCCTGAATTGAAAGCGCCATCTAAAGTAAATTAAAAGTAAGTTATAAAAAAGTTACAAGTAACGCGAATGCTGATGCCTTTTCACGAATAGAGATTAACATTATTGAACCCATAGAAGAGAGCGAAAACATAGACAATATATCGTTAGAAAACAAAGTATATCAACTATTCATTCTGGGGAAGAAAACCTTGAAGACGGTATTCCATTATCCGAACGACCATGAAACGAATTCTCAAATCAAATCATTCTAGATATAAATCAAAATCACAGAAACCCTAGTTGAAAATTTGAAATCATATTTAAAATAAAAAAAAGATAGGTACCATAACTAGATTAGATAACCGTGAAGATACACTAATAAATATATTTCAAAATAAGCTAACACCTATAACAACTGATAAAGAAACATTTCGGAAAATAAGGTATGTGTATTCTAAGTACTTTTGTAATGGCAATTACAAATTAGTTCGATGTCTTTTAAAATTAAGGGACATTACTAGCATTAATAAATAGGAAGAAATTATAGGAACTTACCATACAAAATTAAATCATAGGGGAATAACTGAAACATATGAAGACTTGAAAAGAGAAAATTATTAATTATTTCCCTAACACGAAAAACACTATAACTAATTTTAATTACTGTAAAACTTGTGCAAAATACAAGTACAATAGACAAAATAAACCTCTGAAATTTGAGTTAACTGAAACTCCAACTAAACCCCTAAAAATTTTACATATGGACATATATTTTATTCACAAGGAAAATTTCTTAACTATTCTAGATAAGTTTACTAAATTTGCCACAGTATATTTACTTACCGCTAGAAATAGTATAAATATTATCAAATCATTAAAACACTTCTTTGCACACCATGGCGTTCACGAAAAATTTGTTACAGACAATGGGAATGAGTTTCTATCAACACCCTTCAGAGAATTTCTATCGATACGTATGGAATTGATCAACATACAATTTGTGCAAAAAGTTCAACATGTAACTCCCCAGAAAGTCCAAAAAAAACTATCGATGAAGTAGTAAATGAAGCAGTTTTAACATACAACTGCTCCATACATTCATCTACTAAAATTACACCTTTTGAGTTGCTGGCCATTATTCTAAATCTGACCCATTCCTAAATGCAATAAGCCCCAAAAACACACAAGAATATCTTAGACAACATATTAGAGACTACGAATTTGTATCTAAGCTTAAACATGACCGTAACATACTTCAAAACAAAGCAGTACAATTTAGACAGTGTATTAACAAACCAAATAATAATTTACCAAGAAATTATCAAAAAATTTGGCAAAATTTCACTATATATTAACAATGAACAGTGCGTTATTCAAAACACAATTAATAATCTCCAAATTTAGATTCGCTAATCATATTGAATCAATATTTTTATCAAATTGCCTATGATACAGACACGTTAAATGAACACCTTAAAGAAGTTTCAGAGTCGATAACTCTGGCTAAACTAGAGATAATATCCAAGCATATCCTTCATCCAGACGAAATTAATAACATACATAAACTGTTTCAAACTCAGAATATTGAAATATCTCGTAAAGTCCCAACATTTGAACCCGATCAACCCTCCCTTTATCACCTAAAAAAAATACTGGTCAATGAATCGTTAAGCCTTAAGCTTGAATCCCTTTATATACTTCTTAATAAATATTAGTATCAGTATTTGAGCGAATCTTTCCTCACAATTGAACAGACACAATATTGTCAAAAGGGAAATCTATGGAAAATTCTGTCAGATAAATGTATTCCAAACATTAAATTTAATACCGATGCATTTTTTTTTCTTAAATCAAGCTAAAATAGAAACCGAAATATCATTAATGGAACCAAATCACCTAGGCATGATAAACAAACCGGGGCCAGGGCTGTTTTTAAGTTTTTGTTTATCATGCATATTTTAACACCAGCAACTTCCCGTTAAAACATTATTGCACTGTCATTAGAATATATATTTGTATTTTCATTTTCATATCATATCGGATCATATATTTAATACTTTTAAAATTAAGGTTGTGAATAGTAGTGTCAGTTGAAGAAGAAGGTCAGCAGTGAGCTGTTAAAGAAAAGTAATATGATTTTATTAAACGATAGAATTGCTACCTTAAATCTCGCACCAGAAAGCACAGCACCGTACAGGCGTAAAAAATTGGTGGCAGCGTTGGGATAGATGAACATATCCCTTACCAGTATAAGAAAATATATATATGTATATATGTTCTGCCAATACAGAGGTCCGTATCTTCTGATGCGTTCTGGGGCTATACACCAGACGAAAAAAGTGTAAAGTGCAATACTAAAGTGTAACTGTACTTAGAAGTCCTTCAAGTAAGTCCTTGGCTTGGCTTAGACAGTACGCACTTGGCAGAAAGTAGGCAGCGAAAGAAGACCAAGCCGTAATTCTTAATTCTCATCTTTAGGGCGTGAAGCCTGTCTGTCAAACAACACAATCAGCAATAGCAGTAACAACAATACAATCAGCAATAGCAGTAACAACAACATAATCGGCAGCAGCAACAATAACAATATCAGCAGCAGTAACGACTACATCAGCAGTAATAAACAACAACTAAATTTTAAAAAAAGGGCAAAAGTAAGAATTTATATTATTATTTTTATATACGAAAAACATTTTTTTTATATATTCTTATAAACATTTATATAAACACAGTTTTTTATTTACATATATATGTATATTCTCTCGCAACCTTGCCGCTCAAATTTGAATTTAATTTTTCCACTTTATCAACTTGGTTATAAATACTTTCAAAAATTAAGCGCCTACAACTAACTAGGCAGGCAAACAAATAGTCCAATGCTATCGCCAAATTATTTGAAGTTTTACCTTTTTATTCTCACAAAGAGTACCAAATTTCACAAATGGATATTAAGTGCCGCGTTTTATAATGTCCGAAGACCTATATAGATCACAGCTTTGCTTGAATAATAGCAACACTACAAGATCTTGGTATATATCAAGTTCAATTTTTTTGAGCCAGAATTTAATTATATATCTCGCCACCAGCCAAGATTTTAACTTGTACAAGTTAGTACTTCAGTTTGGAATTACCAACTATGGTGCTGCCGAACACTTACTTATAATTTATATTAATTAATTCTGCTTCTACTGCAGTGTGATTTTTATGTGGCTTCCCAATGGTAAAATATATCAATTTTGCCAAGCTAAATCCTTCCGTTGGGCAAACAAAAATTATAATTTTTATTTATATTATTAATAGACCAACGGTAAAAAAAGAAGTACAGTATCTCAGTTGTACCTATTGTGGACGACGAAACCACACACAAAACAACTGTAGAATGCGTTTGTAGCGGCACCCGCCAGCTCCAGCAGAGATTTATGACCCATAAATACCAAAATTCGAATTGATAACTATGGTGGCCGATGTTCCAATATCGATCAGGCACAGATATCGGAAAAGTATTTCATTCAGGAGGAGAGAAGCGGCGACCCCTCTCGAATAATTACAACAGCCGAACTACAACACAACAAAAATTATATATAAGGTTCCAAGTATCGTTCTGTCCTGAATTCAGAGAGCCAACAATACGCATCTATATCATTGACCACCTCAAGTAAAAAATATATTACAATACTAATTGACTCGGTAGCAGAAATAAGCCTTCTAAGAAATACTTATTCTATTGAAAACAATAAAAAAAACGTTGGACAATATCCACCTTAGCCGGGGAGTTATTAAAAACCCTGGGCATGTTATACGTTGAATTAGAATTTAAAGCTGCAGTTCACATGATGATCTTTAAACATCCATTCCACATACTTAACGATCAAATAAATGTTCCATAAGCCCCGCCGGTATACTACTGTGGGTCGCAATGGCGCAGTGGATAAAGTGCTTGATTGCTAACTAGGACGTGTGGGTTCGATCCCCACGCTAGGCGCATTCTTTTCTATACCTCCAATTTAAATTGGATGCCGCCCATGGGTTAAAATGAGACAGTCAATACCTGGTTCTCGAATCCACTGTGCCAAACTATTCAGGTTGCATTTAAAAGACCTTAGGTCTTACAGGCATATAGTTAAATTACAAAAAAAATGATTTCATATCTCAATATAAATGCATAATAGAGTATAATGAAAATGCTATAAAAATTCCAATATACAAACAGAAGTCCCTCGAACTAGATAAAAACAATTTAAATAATAATAATGATAACTTTTCGGACAGGGAAAAATATTCACAAAGCTACCCCTCACGAGGCAGTGCCTACGGGATATGACTTCGAAACTATATGTAATGGTAAGGCAAAGGAGAACGACTCAGTTCCAAAATCCGATAAGGTCACCATTTACCATAAACTCAACGATCGTGGGGTAGCCGAGAGTGAAACCTCTAATTTCAATAAGCCATAGTTGAATATTATATCGGGGGGTGGCCGTGGCGCGATAGTTGTGTGTTCGCCTGTCAACCTCATGGTCACAGGTTCGATCCCTGCCGTAGTCTATGTCTTCTTATTTTTCCATTAAAAACCAATTCTAAGAATAAATGTCATACAATGAGTTGCTGGTTTACTTATTACATGCTGTTTAGGCATAAACTAACAACATGTGATTGAGTAAAACTAGTATACCGATAAAATATGACAAAAGAATACAAAAATTAATGCGAATTATAAGGGATATCGATAAATAAGACACGGAAATTTCTCCGCATTAATTCAGCCGTCATCCCTGGAGATAAAATCTGAGACAATAACCACCTACAGTCTCCGAATATCGCGCCACACTTCTTTCCTATCATTCTTTCTCTTCCTTAACCCTCACGCTCGCGCTGTGTTGAAACATTTAAAGGGTATTCATAATCCCTTGAGCGCGTGTAGATTTAAAAAAAAAAAAAAAAAAATTGATTCTGACAACTCATCGTCATTAAATTTAAAAATGTGAAAAATTAATTTAAAAAATAAATACAACTAAGACTGCGTTGAAAAATGGTGTAGCAGGAATAAATAAAAATAAGACCTTAGATAACAAAAACCAAAAGAGCGACGAAACTAAAGAAATAACTAATAAAGACATAGCATTGTATAAGACTATGTCAGTAAAATTTAATCCCAAAAGTACATTGAATGAAAACTCACAGATGACTCTTTCACCCCGGAGTCAGCACATGGTCGAAATTCCATTTGAAGTGATTGATGAGAATCTGAAAGACATTGTTATCAAAAAGCAACAAATCTGTCCAGGTATGTATATATATAGGTGATTCAATAGTAAGACCTTTCAATAAAAAATTAAAATTATAATTATGAATACGCTAGAGGCAAAAAAAGCAATTAAAAACAAATTGAGGAAAATATTTAATCAATTAAGTATGCATAGCTGAAATTACAACCAGAGAAATGCAATTTTCTTAAACATGAACTCATGTACCTCGGACATCTTATTTCTTTAGATGGACTTAAATCAGATCCAGAAAAAATTAAACAAGTCAGAACTTATCCTTCACCCAAAAACGTTTAAGGCATTAGATCTTTTAAAGGTTTCGCTGGTTATTACAGAGAGTTTATAGAAAATTTTTCTACAATATCAAAACCTCTCATGAAATTATTAAAGAAAAATTCCGTTTTTAAGTGGGATGCTTTCTGTGATGAAGAATTCAGAGTTCTCAAAAATAAAATTATAAATCTCCCTGTTTTAGCATATCCCAATTTTAAAGAGGAATTTATTGTAACAACAGATGCTACCGATGTCGAAATAGGGGCTGGTTTGTCTCAAGGTCCCATCGCTCAAGATAGGCCAATATCCTTTACAAGTAGAACATTAAATGATGCGGAAGTTAAATATAATACAACCGAAAAAGAATCACAGTGGACGTGAAGTATAACGAATACCCGATATAGGGAATTCGCGATATAACGAAGGCTTTTTAGATTTACATTAACATCTCTAACATGGTCAAATTTGATATCCGATATAATGAACGGATTAATATTTTCACATAGAATGGTTGTGTTGACACTGTTTTTTTTCATCTTTTCTTATCTCAACACGAAAGTTTTCTTGTATCTGTATGGCCCAAAGGGTTTACAACTTTTTAATGCGCGCACCAAATTGGGTTTGCCTACCCTTAACATGAACAAGCACTGTGCGAGCGTTTGGAAAGAAAGGAAGGATGCAAGAGGAGATACCGATGCACATTGGTTTTGAATTTCTGCATATCAAAACGGGAGGGCAAAATAAAGTATTCCACATTCGCGTTTTACAGCTAAAGAAAGAATATCTGTACTTGACAGTACCTCCGAAGTTGGACTCAAGGATAAACTGATGAGCATTCCTAGAAGCGCGAGAACTACGGTTGAATATTTTAAGGGGATGAATGCAACTGCCTATTTCATTAGAGCATTGTCTATAGAAATAATGATAAAATAATAAACGGCATGAAATATTGCGACGGTGTTCGAGAGATGCACTTCTTTCCATTATTATTCTATCGACTATCATTTTTACAGCCCGTTTTCGGATTCTATCCAAGAGACTTAAGTGAGTAGGGGGAGCACCTCCCCATATACGTTAGTTGTACTCAAGTTTTGGCCACTTTTATCTTTATAAATTATAGCCAGATCAGATGGAGAAACCCAAACTCCTCGCAGCGTTTTTGGCAACATCGAATATGTGGTCATTACATGAGAAGGTGGTCGGTGATACACATACCGAGAACTAAAAGATGTTCGGTTTTCGCGATACAAGCGCTGCTCTTGGATAACGGTATTGGAGGGGGATCCCGGATTAACGACAAGATACAGCATTGAGTTATTGAAGCATTCAATTTAACACCGTTTCTTATTCCCTATTGGCCAATTCTTTCGAGATCAGAATTTAATGAGCTTATCATACACTGCCGTTCAAGTTTAACATCCGGAGGACATTGGTGTGAATCTAAAAACGAATACGAAAAGCATAAGGTACTGTCGTTAGCAAAACAATATAATGGATTAGTAGTTTCAGACAAAAGATAATAAATGAAAATGAGAAAAAAAGTCGGAGACAGAACGGAGCCCTGGGCCACACGAGCATTTATTTTATGAATATCAGATTTGAAACCGTCCAATACGACTTATATTGAGCTGTCCGAAAGGTAATTTCTAATCCAACGAAGAAGAGATTCATCGATATTAAATGCACGCATTATCGATAAGAGAATTTGATGCCAAGCTCTATAAAATGCTTTTGAAATATCTAGCGCAATAATCTTGCTTTCTCCAAAACGATGTAAATAATTATGCATTTGTTCGGTGAGATATACCTTCAGATCACTAGTGGACATATTGCTACGAAAGCCATACTGCCGGTCATTAAGGAGCTTTCGTTCTTCGAGATATTTATTGAGTTGATAATTAATCAGCGTTTTCATGACCTTAGAAAGCAGGAGCGTAAGTACAACTTGATGGGATGAGGGTCAGGCTGGACAAATGCAATTTTCCATCCACTCGGAAAGAGATCAGTAGAGTATGACAGATGGAAAAGCTTACGCAGTGTTTTGCCAGCGTAGAAGAATACCTCTTCAGAACAATAGGGGAGATACTATCTGGTCCAGCGGATTTGTTTATTTCGAGATCTTTGAGAACTCTAACAAATGTACGAGTACGAAAGAAGATACGTCCCATGGAACTGTTAATGTTCTCAAGTACAGGAGGAGTCCTAACACTTTGTGGAAGCCTAGAATTAGCACAAACTGTGTTGCCAAAAATTTGTTTTATCTTGCGAGCTTACCACTGGAGTGGCGTTGGAACCGACGAGGAGGTGGAATTCCTTTGGGATTTTGTAGTATTTTTTGCCTTAATTTTTGCACGGGTAAAAATTTGGTTCGTTGAATATGACGGTTACAGGGTTTTCTAGCTTGCTTGAACTTATTCCGGTTTTCCTCAGTTGAGTTGGCTTTATAACATCGGAAATTTACCTCTCTCAAGCTCAGAACCTCTTTACAGTTCAAATCGAACCATTAGTTTTCTTTTGGTTTGATTCTTTTGGTTCTGTTCGGTATAAAAGCCTTCATCCCTTTAAGAATTATGTTTGAAATCATACCAGTGGTGGAGTCAACGTCACTATCGAGGAAGCATAGAGACCAGCCAAAGATCCCAAAGAAATTATTCAGACCGTCCCAGGCTTTCTCGTATTATCATACCGTCCTTTTATGATTTTTTCTTTAACTGAGAAGTTTGAACACCGGAAATTAGCTCATATGACGCAATGGTCCGATGTGCCTAGAGGCTATAAAACACTAATAGTGTATTTACCAGGCTGAGAAGTAAAAAACAAGTCTAGGGCTTTGGCGAGGTGACCCGCAACGTCAGGTATTCTTGTTGGCTCAGTAACCAGCTGAATCTGATTGTTTACCTGAGCAAAGATTTCGCCATATCTTCCTTCGTTTGTTGTCTGACCAGAATTGCGTAGCCACTTGGAAATGTGTACATTTAAATCACCCGCAATAATAATAACTTCACTGTGAGGATATTTGGAAACAATTCTTTGCATAGAGTCAGACAGCACATATAATTCATTAAAAGTCGAGTAACTGTCCAATCAAGGGCTACAATATATAAATCATGTATGAATGATGAGCTTATGAACGGTGAATGTGAACCATATGATGTTTAAATTTGTATGCAAACATCGGACATTTTGTGGTTGAAGCCGATAAGCAACATTATTTCGCACATAGACGGCAATACCATCGTGTGGGAATAATAAGGACATTAAGCTATAACCTTGTAGGCTAAATTCTGATGGGTCAGTATCTTAATCTACTTGGGTTTCACTAAGTGGCAAGACCTGCTTTCCGCAGCATGAACATACGCAGCAAAGAAACTCTTTCTAAGCCTACGTATTTTACAATACTCGACCTTAAATTCACTACCCATTATAAAAGACTAACACTAAAAAAACTAAATCATACAATTTACTATGCTGAAATCAAGTTTGGGTTCCAATAGAACTTCACAATTCAATTACTATTAGTGTTATGCCCCAATAGCACTGTGAACTGATCCGCCCCTGAAGTTACATACATAACATACTTTAATATATAATATATGTATGTATGTATAAGCTTGCAACTGGTAATACAATAATAGCTCAAGGTCAATAATAATCTTGTTATGTTCAAAACGATCATGCTCACTTTTTGTTATTATTATTTTACATTATTTCATTTTGTTTGTTGTGGTTGATGCTGTATTGTTACTTTGTAAGCTGTAAAGCTTTGGCAGAAAATCAAGTTCTCATTCTATTGTTGAACCTTAAAAGAACAAGTTCTTTTTAATAAATTAAATAAATCAGTAGTGAAAAATATAAAAACAGTGTTTTTAATTTATAAAAAAAGGTTCTTACCACCAAATGTGATTATATTACTGGCGTAGTCTGAAAAAAATATATTATGCTCGGAATAAAAGAAAATTGAATTAAATAACTTAAACATTGTGATTCAATAGAGATGTAAAAAAAACAAAAGAAGTGAATAAATCATTTAATTAAAGAAATGATGGTTTTCATATAAAAACGTGTTCTTAATTTTCATAAGTGATGTTTGAGTGCAAACACCAAGTACCTAGCCTATATGTAGAATAGAAAAATACCAAAAACAAAGTTAGAAAAAAACTTTGGTTAATCCCAAAATTAAGTAAAAAAACACTCTCCATCTTTAAACAGTCATCATCAACAGCCAGTCCTACATCTTTATATCAGCTCACGTCTTTAATACTAACGTCCACCTTTAAATTCATCATCATCCATCTTTATTCAGTCATCCATCTATAAATCATCGCCCATCTTTAATACTTACGTCCATCTTTAAATTCATCGCCATCCATCGTTATTCAGTTATCCGTCTTTTAACAATCATCATCAACGGTCACTCATGTATCTTTAAATCATCGCGAATGATATAAAATATATGTAAAGACAATCAGGTATGACAACCGCAAATTTAATTGATTTTGTTAGACATGTTAACGACTTTGCGGGACTACCCGAAGAATTAGACTTGTTTATTCAACATGTCGATTATACATATATATGCTTGTTCCCATCATCTTGATCAATATTCAAAGGCTTTCTAGACCTATTAATTAGACAGAAAATTAAGGATAGGACAAGTATTGTTTTAATTAATAATAATAATCCGATTCATTGGCCTGAAATCAAAGTAATACCCAAAGAAAACTGTACTGTACATGAAAGCAGAGAAATATAATAACATAAAAAATCTAAGATTAAGCTTATCAACATCTTTTAACGCAATTAAATATTAAATCTAGTCTCTCAAATCCTGTTAATATTTCTGGTTGGTTTAATAGCGAAGAAAATGAAGAAATGACGGTCAAGCTATTTTTTTTTTAAAATAACATAGCCAACCTAAGCTTATCTTACAAGCTGGTTAGCACTTCGATGGTGGACCGTCGGAAACCAACCACGTGCTGTTGACATGTGTTTCTTCTGTTGTGTGTTCTTTCTTTCTCTGTCTCTCTCTGTTGTATTAATGTATGTGATGTTTAAAGCCAATGGTCTCGTTGCCAGTGCTTCATTGTCTCTACTTCGTGGATTTATCTACGCAGTAGTATAATATGTAATGTATTGTAATGTAACCTGGAGTAAAAGTTCAAGGTGAATTTTCTGTTGGCTAGGCATCACGTTTCGGCTATCCGGAATTCTTGTCGTTTATTTTTGCTTTTGCATACTTAATCTATTCGCATAGTGTTTGTAATACAGGAATCCACTTATCTTGAATTAGGTCAAGATATATTTTACTGATGCGCATAGATTCAATATGTGCATTTGGATTACACATTGAGTTGTGTGAATTTGTGTGTATATGTATTCAGTCATGAACAAGTGGAAATAATTCTTATAATAATAGACAAGTTGCTGCACCATCCGACTCATCTCAGAGATCCCGACAATCAATTTAAAATAGAACATTTACAAGCACAAGACATTCCTGTTGGGGAATCTGTCCAAACTAAAGACAACCCGACGCTTCAAGGTTTCAAAATTTTCAGTCAACCACCTCCGAACTCTTCCCTGCATAATCGGGAAAACCATTTCTATTCCTATATTAAAATTCTATTATTATATTAAAATTCTAATCGATTCTGAAGCAAGTACTTCCTTGATTTCTAATAAAATGACTGAACCGCAAGAATCCAAAATGAATGAATCAGATTTTGGTAGGATTGATGAATTACTTGACGTAAAATTGAAAGATGTGGCATCGAAAAGGAATATTAAAGCAATGGTCATTCCAAATAAACAAATGTTGGAGCAAAATAAATTGCTCTCCAAAAAAATTAATGCCCTTGAAGAAAAATGCGAGCTTTTAGAGTGTCGAATGGATGAAATTCAGAAAAAACTACTGAAAATAATCTGATGATGATAGTCGAGGTCCAGATTGGTAAAAATGAGAAAGACCTTGTGAAATCAGTGTGATCAACTATGATTCAACCACCACCATGTACAGATAACCTGCTAATCCACGAACTAAGATCTGGAAACACATACATTAAAAATTTTGTGTCAAACTTGAGACGAAGCAACAGGTTATTTATGCATTAAGATCGGCGAGAACTATACGGAATGCAGGTGTCACCATCTGCAAAGATTGACCTGTTACAATACGACAGAAACGAAACGAATTGTTAAATATAAGAAAAAAACTTTTAGAAGTGAACTCTAAAATAAAAGTATCTGTACGAGATGACAATATGTTCATAAACAACAAAATTTTCCGCTGGAGCCAAACATTGGGACTTCTATGCAACAACACTGCAGATTTGAGTGATCAGCTGGGAAATTTGAAGGAGGCAGAAGAACGTCAGAACATAAGAAATGTCAATAAATCCAGAAGAGTGCCACCTAGTGGATAGTGGGAAACAACTCAGTCGAAGTACAAGCCTTTCAATCAGTTTCGAACTCAATCCAAGCATAGGGTGTAGGCGTCGTCTGCCAAAATAAGTATTTAAATTATGATTTAAACAAATTAAAAATAATAAGTTATAATATATCAGGCCTTAGAAATAAGTCTCTGTATGAATTTTTTTACGAACTATTACATAATTATGATTTTGTATTTTTGAATGAAACATTTGTTGTTGAAGAAGATTATAATTTATATACAAATCGTTTTCAAAATTATAACTTGCGATAGATTCCAGCAATAAGAGTAAATATGAGGGGAACACCGAGTGGGAGATGTTACTTCGGGTACAAGAAGGCTTTGGAGAATGTATCTTGTGAAATCATACTGGATGAAGAAATCGTTTTCTTAAATATTACCATAACATATTCGAAATATATTATAATACCATCTTACGTAAACTGTAACCATTGGGAGAGAGATTTTGGAAAATTAGTTGATTTCCTGGAACGCCACAATGGAGATAATTTAATAATTATAGGCGATTTAAACGCAAGAGTATGGAGCGAAACAGGCAATGAAAATGTGTTCACGGCAAATTACGAAAATCAAAAGATACAAACTCTAAATCCAAGAGGGTTCAAACTATTAGAACTCTGCGACTCATTTGGACTTCATATCTTGAATGGGGTAAGTGATTCTGATGAAAATGATGAATATACCTTTGTGGGCCAGCACGGTTCTTCCGTTGCAGACTTCTGTTTTGCAAGAGCCGAATGGATGTCAATTATTCAGGACTTTGAAATTTTGAGTGTGCCTTTTTCCGACCATATGCGCATCACAGTAATGTGCAACCCTTATTTCATACTAAATGATAAGTCAAGGAAAATTAGTCTGCCCCCTAAATTGATTTGAAATGTAAAGAAGCCAACAGAATATCTGCAGAACTTAAATCAAAATCTTCATGAACGAGAAGAGCCTGGAGTATGTGATATCGAATACTTAATCAAATCTTCATATCCTGTTTGTAGAAGATCACATTCTCTAAGAGAGGAAAGAATAAAGGAGTGTATGATATTGAGTGTGAAAAGACTAGAAGGAAATCACTTGGATGTCTAAGAGTATTCCGAAAATCTAACAATCCGATTCTGAAAAAACACTACATTGAAGCATTTGTATAAGAAAAACTGTAAAGAAAAAAAATACTATGAAACCACGGCCTTAAAATTGACATGCTGTAGCGACGCAAATGAATTTTGGGAGGAGATAAGCCAAACTAACAGCAAAAGTCTCCTAATTAGCAATAGTATTTCGGTACCCATATTGCAAGAACACTTGCAGAAGCTTTTAAATCCTGACTTGGTTGCACCAGTGTTTTTATATCCTAAACCTTTTTTAGCTGACGCTATTCTGGATGCGCCTTTTACTAATAAAGAGTTACGTTTGATAATGAATAAACTTAAAGATGGGAAAGCACCAGGATCTGATAGAATTATGATAGAGTTCCTGAAATATGGAACGATTGTTCTTGGCAAAAAACTTGCGGAGGCCTTCAATGAAATTCTAGAAACCGGAAACATACCACAGCAGCTTAAGGAGTCAATTCTTTTCCCTATTCATAAAAAAGGAGACATGACAGATCCAAAAAATTACCGTGGAATATCTTTCCTCAACGCCGCATACAAAGTCTTTGTCTCAGTTTTCAATAATCGTCTATTAGTTTGGATGAATCGTAAGTCGAAGCTTAAAGAATTTCAGTCAGGCTTTCGAAGCGGCCATTCCACCAGTGATAACATCTTTAACTTACGAAGCATTGCGGTAACTTTTCTAGTGCAAAAAAAGAAGTTATATGTATTCTTCGTTGACTTTAATTCAGCCTTCGACACAATTGATAGAAGAGCATTAGTTTACAAACTCTATGACGCCGGAATGACATCAAAGTTTGGCAGAATCTTGGAAAACCTGTATGATGGAAATCAGGCTACAGTATGGAACGGCTATGCAATGTCGGATTGGTTCGAAAAGCCAATGGGAGTAAAGCCAGGATGCCCCTTAAGACCAAATCTTTTTGCTCTATTTATCGACAATTTTATTGACAGTTTACCCGGTGGGATATAGTTTTCTGGAATTGCGATCAAAGCTCTATTATTTGCGGATGATATTGTGCTTTTGCATATTACCTATAACATTGAAATTAATGATTAATCGTCTTGGTGTGTATTGCAGGTTGTGGAATTTGGCGGTCAGTTTAAGCAAATCCAAAGTTATGGTCTTTAAAAAGGGGTCTGGCAGAATGGCCAGGGATGAAAAGTGGCACTTAAACAGTGAAGCGATAGAAGTGGTAAGATCCTACAAATATCTTGATGTTATAATAACCAACAATTCAAGCATGGAAACCCATTTAAAAGATAAACTTATATGAGCTAAAAGTGCTATCAACGCGACATGGAAGAATTTCTTTAAAAACAACCTAATTTCCCACAGTGTTTAGTATAAGTTTTCATCGCAGTTGCGGAATCCGTGATGATGTATGGGGCGCAAACTTGGGGTTTTGAGAAATACGAAACACTGGAGAAATTGTTGAAATTGTATGGTAAAAAGATGTTTCCATCTACCGAGCAACGCACCAAACTACATGATAAATATCGAAACTGGATTGGCACCCCTATTTATTAAAACACTTAAGTTACATGTTGGTTATTAATTGAAAGTTCTTAATATGCCAAGCGGAAGATTGCCAAAAATAATAGCATTGTATACGATCCAAAAGAAGGGACTTTGGTATGAGAAATTCAAGGAGCTTGCGGGTTATTTTGAAGTTAACCTGGATCTAAGGCAGCAGATAAATGACAGGAAGGTTGTAGAAGGTACCCTCTATGACTTAGTAGCTAAAGTTGATGAAAAATATAGGGTTGACTGTATCAACAAGGCGACTTCTTCTGTTCATAGAACAACTTACCGCATCTGAACCCCAACTTGTGTGGAAAAAAAGTATTTTAGGGCTAATAACAATCAAAAACTAATATGAGCAATATTTAAAATGAGAGGAGAGTTGGTAAGACTGAACTTCATGCCACATCGCGAAGATTTGCCTGTTATTTGCAGTCTGTGTAACCTGGCGGTAAGAGAAGATATCATTCATTTCATCGGAATATGTCCTATCCTGAAGGAAGTGCGAAGAAATATTCTTGGCAGCGACATGAAAACGGAAAAGGAAGTGCTAGCTATGCTGCACTGCGAAGAAGATGTTAACCACCTGTACAGCTATTATATGAGAGCAATTTCTTATAGAAACCAAATTTTGAATGAGGACTTCTAAGAAACAAAACTAATACGCACAAATATTTGTATTTATAAAAAAAAATATTATATTATTAGAATTTATAAATATTTTCACTTTTGAATTATTTTTTATTACAAGTTTTTTATATTTAAACATGTAAAATAAATAATGTCAATCGAGCAGAAGGCAAAGCCATGCTTTATCGATTTATTGTTTGTAATATATATTATATGTAAATTGTACCCTATAAATTGTACACTTGGAAAAAAATAATAAAATCAATCTATCTATCTACCTTTCTACTCATTTTTTCCACTTCTCTTCAGGAACACATAGACTCACTTAACAAACTGTTTAAAAAAAATCATTGGCGCAAAATTTTAAACGATTAAGTAATATGTTAAATCATTTTTAGTATGATACTAGAATAAAAAGGGGATTTTGTTAATTTTAATCTTATTCACATTTTACTAAATTTAAAATCACCATATCGTAATAAATCCACATATGGCTGATAGTATATCGGCCTTGCACGCGGGAGGCCCAGGTTCGAGTCCTGTTGGTGTCATTTTTCTTAATTTTTCTAAATAATGAAGTTAAAATGATGAAATTATAAACATCGAATGCTTCTTTAGAACACATGTTTGGTTTCTATCAACATATAACCAATTTACAGCGCATAAACACAATAATTGTATTCATCAAAATTCAAACCCTACAAATGCTTTGTTATCTGCTTAATTAGCTTTTACTGGTTAACAAAAGGTTTAAGATCTATGAACCTTAATCTTAATAGACTACTATTTATATAGTAAATTGCTAACTCGTATCGTGTTGAGGCCTTAGTAATAGATTATTTAATTTTAAAGTGCAAATTCCTAAATACAGTTTTTTAAACACGAAACTCAATATTTAGGTCACATTCTTTCTCATAAAGGTATACAGCCTTACACCAAAAAAATACAGACAGTAGATGATTTAAAGTACCCCCTTCTTCTAAACAAATTCAATCTTTCTTGGGAGTAACTGGATTTTACAGAAAATTCATTAAGAACTACTCAAAATTAACATTAATGATAGGGATAACAACGAGTCCTTTAAACTTAAGGAACCCGTATGTACCTGCCATATTTTGGCTTATTCAAACTCTTGTCAATAGTTTGGGCAACAAAACATTTTCGGCCATATTTGTACGCCCGTAAGTTCAAAATACAAACAGATCATCGCTCACTGGTATGGTTAACTTCACTTAAGGAGCCTTATTCCAAATTACAGCGTTGAAAAATTAAGCTTGGCGGATTTGATTTTGATATTAAGTATATGAAAGGCAGGGAAATAAAGTTGCCGATTTCCTTAGTCGTTTAGAGTTCAACCATATAGAAATTACAGAAATCCGATCTGATGTAGCTACGATACTCAGTTGTAGATAAAATCTTAATGACCATACTATTACCCGAATCTTAGACAAGAAGTTCATATATTTATCAACAATTGTATATTATGTAATATATGCAAGTAAGACATGAACCCCATCACATCCTAACTAATGATTACTGAAACCTCTGAAAAACCCAATGATATAGTTCATATAGATATATGGTTTTTAAACAAAAATAGCATGTTCTTGACTTGCATCGACAAATAAAAAAAAACAGGTTTCAATTCAACCGACAGAAATTCTATAACTATAATTGACCTTCTAAAACAAAGATTTTCGATTTTAGGAAAACCAAAAAAAATATAGCTGACAACGAGTTTAATATAGCTTACATAACAAATTTATTTACTAAAGAAAATAAATACATAGTTTATCATTTCACATCCCCTAACACTCACACAGGTAATTCAATAATAGAAAGATTCCATTCGATACTTAATGAACATGTTCGACTTCTTAAACTAAATCATGAAAATTAGGATATAGACCACAAAACCTTAGCTTTGAGCGCAACTGAAATGTGTAATAATACTGTCCATTCCATAACCAAATACAAATATCAAAACTCAATAAGAAATGTGTAATTTGATCAAAAATTAACCGAAAGAGACTATTCAAACAAAAATAAATAAACCAAACAGAAATATCAACCGATAAGAAATAATTTATTAATTAAATTAATTATTAAATACTAATAATTATAACAAGAAATAAAAACAAACAAATATCAATTTAATTATAGTTTATAGAAAAAAAAAATATATGTAAATGAACATGTTAATATAACTGAATTTAATTTTTTTTATAATTTTAACAAACTTAGATACCTAGTTTAATTTACAAAAACAAAGCTATAACAAAAAAAGGTGTAAGTATGCAATACATAATAGGACAGCATCAACAATACCACTTATATTGTCCATTCATTGACGGGAGGAGTTACGTACATAACATACTAACATATATAACATATGTAGGCATAAACTTACACCTGCTTATACAATAATATCTCAAGGTCAATAATAATCTTGTTATCTTCAAAACGATCATGCTTACTTTTTGTTATTATCATTTTACATACATATTTCATTTTGTTTGTAGTGGTTGATGCTGTACTGTTACCTTGTAAGCTTTAATGCTTTGGTAGGAAATCAAGTTTTCATTCTATTGTTGAACCTTAAAAGAACAAGTTCTATTTAATAAATTAAATAAATTATTATTGAAAAAAATATCGGTTCTTATTATCAAATGTGATTATATTACTGGCGCAGTCGGAAAAAAATATATTATGCTCGAAATAAAACGAAATTAATTTAAATAACTTAAACATTGTGATTCAATTCAGATGTAAAAAAAAAACAGAAAGATGTGAATAAATCATTTAATTAAAAAAGTATGTTTTCCATATAAAAACGTGTTCCTAAATTTTCATAACTGACCTTTAATTGTAAACACCAAGTACCTAGCTTACATGTAGAATAGAAAAATACTCAAAATTAAGTAAAAAAAAATACACCATCCATCCATCTTTAAACAGCCATCGTTAACAGCCAATCATCCATCTTTAAAGCATCGCATCGCCCATCTTTAAATTCTTCACAGTCCATCTATATTCAGTCATCCATCTTTAATCATCGCCCACCTTTAACACTAACGTACATCTTTAAATTCATCACCGATCTTCTTTATTCAGTCTCCACCTTTAAATCATCCCCAATCTTTAGTACAAACGTCCATACTTAAATTCATCAACGTCCATCTTTATTCAGCCATCGGTCTTTTAACAACCATCATCAACGGTCAATCATCCATCTTTAAATAATCGTTTATGATATTATCGTCCATCTTGAAATTCATCAATACAAATAAAATATATATGAAAAAAATTCAGGTATGGCAACCGGAAATTTAATTGATTTTGTTAGACATGTTAACGACTTTACGGGGCTGCCCGAAGAATTAGACTTGTTTATTTAACATGTCTATTACTTATATGCTTGTTCCCATCATCTTGATCAATATTCAGAAGGCTTTCTACACCTACCAATTAGACAGAAAATTAAGGATAAGGCAAATATTGTTTTATTTAATAATAATAATCCGATTCTTACTTACTTACTTACTTACTTAGGTGGCGCTACAGTTCGGGGCGAACCTGGGCCTCAACCAACATGCCTCCCCAGCTAGCTCGGTCTTTGGCTGGCTGCCTCCAGTTACGCACTCCAAGTTGGTTGAGGTCATCTTCCACTTGAGCGCGCCACCTTAGACGAGGTCTTCCTTGACTGCGTCTTCCCTCTGGGTTGGAATCGAAGATCCTGCGAGCCGGAGCATTGTTGTCCATACGCTCTATATGACCCAGCCATCTTAAACGTGATATACGTATTTTTTTGTACCAGGTCAATGTCGCTGTACAGCTCGTATAGTTCGTCGTTGAACCTTCTCCTCCAAAGCCCGTTAACACAGATAGGGCCGAAAATCTTGCGAAGAACCTTACGCTCGAAACGACTAAGGATATCTTTATCCGCTTTTGATAGAGTCCATGTCTCCGCACCATAGAGCAGGACTGGGATGATCAGAGTCTTATAAAGAGTCTCCTTTATTTTTCGAGAGAGGGCTTTACTACTCAATTGCCTCCCTAGCCCATAGGAACAGCAATTGGCAACAGTTATTCTTCGCTTTATTTCTAACGAGATGTTATTGTTAAATGTTATAGCGCATCCGAGGTAGACAAAGTCCCTAACTACCTCAAAGTTGTACCTGTCTATTGTGACGTTGGAATCCGCCGGATTGGAATCCGCCGGTGTTGTGTGTCCCTTTTTGTGGACAGCAGGTACTTCGTTTTGGCCTCATTGACTGCTAGTCCCATCTTAGCCGCTTCAGTTTCAGTGTTAGCAAAGGTTCCAGTGACAGCTCGCTGGATTCTGCCAATGATGTCTATGTCATCAGCGTATGCTAACAATTGCACAGACTTGAAAAAAAGTGTGCCAGTAGAGTTAACTTGGGAATTTGTTACAATTTTTTCAAGTATTAAGTTGAAGAAATCGCACGATAGCGCATCACCTTGTCGGAATTCTTTCTTGACATCAAAAGCTTCTGTGAGGTCAGTACCAACCTTGACGGAGCAGCGAGAGTTTTTCATTATCATCCTACACAGGCGAATGAGATTTGTGGGGATGCCAAAACCAGACATGGGTCTGTATATCTCGTCTCTATAAATGCTATCGTATGCGGCCTTAAAATCGATAAAGAGATGGTGGGTATCGATTTGGAGTTCTGGGTAGTTTCCGGGATCTGCCGTAGCGTGAACATTTGATCGATTGTGCACTTTCCTGGCCTGAAACCGCACTGATAGGGTCCAATCAGGTTGCTGACAAATGGTTTCAGACGTTCACATAATACAGCAAAAAGGATCTTGTACGCGATATTCAGGAGACATATTCCTCTATACCTCTGTTCTTTAGTTTGGTTATTGCTATCCTCACTTCATTTTGTTCAGGTGGATGGAAGTTTTGTGTATCATTGTCCATGTTAAATGGTACATTCTGGCTGACAGCGGGATCTTGGTATTCATCGCCGTTTAAGAAATTGCAGAAATGGTCCTTCCATATACTCAGCACCGACTGTGACTCTACTACGAGTTTTCAATTTCTATCTCTACAGGCTTCTGTGCGGGTTTTTTTTGCCTTGACACGTTCTTTTGGAAACTTCCGCACGTTGTTATTGGAGTAGCATCTCTCAATATCTTCGATCGCGCGCTTCTCATGCTCTCTTTTTCTTCTGGAGAGGCCGGTGTTCTTCCCGTCTTTTCTGCTCGTCGAAGTCACGAGCAGCTCTCGTGCTTCTTTGTAACGCCGCATTATATGTCATTTGTTAAGCTTCATGAGCCTGCCTGCATTCTTCGTCGAACCAGCGGTTTCGTGGTGGAGGTCCAGTGAAACCTAGCACATCAATTGCGGAACGTCTGATGGCTTGTTGACAACGTTGCCACTGGTCTTCGGCACTTGATGCTGGCGGCAATGGATTTCTTGAGAGGTTGCGGGTATTCGATCGGCATAGGTTCTGGCGGTCTCTTCCGATTGCAGTTTTACGACGTCATACTTCCTCACAGTATTACTCCGTTGTTGGGACGTTCGGGTTATTCGCATTCTTACCTTGGCTGCAACAATGTAGTGATCCGAGTCGATGTTAGCTGCTCGGAAGGTGCGAACATCCAGAATACTGGGGGCGTGCCTTGCATCGATCGCAACGTGATCAATCTGATTGACGGTTATTTGATCTGGATGCCGCCAAGTCCCTTTGTGTATCTCGAGTTGAGGAAACCGTGTGCTTGCAATGGTGACGTTACGTGCCGCCGCAAAGTCAATTAGCCTAAGTCCGTTTTCAGACCTTGTGTCGTGTAGGCTATTTTCCTCCTTACCTATTTTGGCGTTAAAATCGTCTAGTACGATCTTAACGTCATATTTAGGGTACTGCTCATAGGTTTTGTCGAGGAGCTCGTAGAAGTCATCCTTGGTGGCGTCATCCTTGTCTTCTGTGGGGACGTGAGCGCATATTAGGCTAATGTTGGCGAATTTAGCGTTGATACAGATTGTCACAAGTCGCTAACTCACGTGTCGAAAGCCCAAGACTTCTTGCCTAAGTCTGCCGCTTATGACGAATCCGCACCCAAATATACGCTGTGGTCTTCTTTCATAATCACCGTAGTATACGTCACAGTTTTTCATCTTCCTTTTGCCCGGCCCATCCCATCGCACTTCCTGGATGGCAGTAAGTCGTGCTCTGTAGCAGTTAAGAGTTCTAACATTCCACGTGCAGATCCGAAGGTCGTTGTCCTTAATGCAGTTTGCCGGGTCGTCAACAGTTAATCCGTCCTTTTCCGAGGCTATTGGTCGCTTCGCAACTTATCTTTTTTACATATTGGGGTTGTTAACCCCACTAACAACCCCCAACCTGGAGGGCCAGGTCATTTGTTGGACTCCTTGGACGAAAGGAGCCGGAAAGTGCGGAGTCAGTAAGCCGCTTCAGGGATATGGGCGCTGCCGTTGGCCCATTAAGGGCTCATCCGCCACCATCTCTATTTCAATGCCCTGACTTGCATTGAATCGTCCCAATGACCTTATCTCCAAACACGTTGAAGTAGCTCATTAGGGCATCTGCTTTGTTGACCGTTGAAGCCGCCGTTGGTCCAATTATTTGGGCTCATCCGCCGTACTTCCTCTTACTGAGGAGCTCATGCAAGATTTCTGCGAGTCGATCAGAACAGTCATTAAAACAGAGCATTATAGTGTTGCTTTCTTTTCTGTGTTCAACACCCGCGCTTATAAGTTTAGCAGGAATATCCGGATGGACAAACCAGTACCCGATGGTTACCGCACGGAGGTAAAATAAGCACAATGTGTACGAGATAGTTACAACACTGGACATCGCCTGGTTGACGCCGAACAGGGCCTGCTCTGTTCATACACACCCAACCACCATAATCCGATTCATTGGCCTGAAATCAAAGTAATACCCAAAGCAAACTGTACTGTACATGAAAGCAGAGAAAACCTTTAAAATAAAATAAAAATGTTATGATTTAGCTTATCGGTTGAGAACTTATTTTATAAGGCTCAAAATCTTTTAACGCAATTAAATATTAAATCTAGTATTTCAAATCCTTTTTATATTTCTGGTTGGTTTATTAGCGCACAAAATGAAGAAATGACGCTCAAAAATTTTATTAGTAAATAACCTGTCAACCTTAGCTTATCTTACAAGTTAGAAACCCAACAAATTTTAGGGAAGCTAAGGAAATTTTAATAGATACTGCCAATTTGTATTGATCTTTCACGAAACAATTCGTACATAGAAACACCAACTTATAATAATATACCAAATACGAACCAGAAAAATACGTCTTATAATAACCAGTTAAACACTAACATCGCTGGCTCAAGTAGAAATTTCAAGAGCATTCAAAATTCGAGTCCTAGGCAATTTCGGCAAAATGGTTCAGAACAAAATTCGAATAATGTTCTTCAAAACTTCAACAGCTGTCAGAATCGTTGCTCCAATAATTGGACAAATAGTAGACACAATTCCTATAATAATAGACAAATTGCTGCAACTTCGGACTCATCTCAGAGATCCTGACAATCAATGGAAATAGAACATTTACAAGCACAAGATCTTCCTGTTGGTGAATCCGTCCAAACTATAGACAACCCTGACGATTCAACGTTGCAAAATTTTCAGTGAACAACCTCCGAACTCTTCCCTCCATAATTGTGAAAACCCAATTCTATTCCATTAAAATTGCTAATCGATTCTGGAGCAAGTACTTCCTTGATTCAAAAGGGTTTATTCCAAAGATCTTTTAGGTCAGACCTCGAAAAACCATTGATGTTCAAATCAATCGCATCAATTCGCATTTGTCTGTAAATTCAAAAATCAATATTTCATTATTTAAGGAATTTAGTAGGTCATCAGCAAAACTTGAAAAGCTTGAATCAGAGTTAAACACAAGTTTTGATGGGATTAATGTTTTAAAACCATTGCAAGCTAAAATCGATTTTGATAAATGCCAATTAGTTAACAAAGAAACTAACTTGCCTCCTATTTTCTACAAAAAATTTCAAACTAAAATAACGAACGAAAAAAAATACACTGGATAGAGAAACTATAGATATAAATTTCAATTACCCTGACGTAGGCATATTAATGAATAAATTAAAAAATGAAAATCTGAATGAAGAGGAACCGAAAACATTTGCTTTTAACCATCTAAAAATATCGAAGATTATTTTATATAGAATGTGACAACCTATCGGTTATCACAGAGTATAGTCACAAGATCCCCACAAAGCATGATATACCGATTTATGCCAAAAACCATAGTTATCCAGTAGCTCATAAGTGTGAGCTAGATCGACAGATTGCAGAAATGTTAAATTCAGGGATTGTTGTCAAATCAACGAGCCCTTACAACACCCCTATTTGGGTTGTGCCCAAAAAGGTCGACAATTCGGGCCAACAAAAATTGCGAATTGTCATCGATTAAAGAAAGTTAAACGATGTAACAATTAATGACAAATTTCCCGTCCCCAACATAGAAGACACCCTATCAAAATTAGGAAACGCACAATAGTTTTGAACTCTATATCTTGTAAAAGGGTTCCACCGAATTTCAGTTTCCAAAGAAGATAGGCACAAGACAGCTTTTTTAACTCAGACGGGCATTTCGAATTCACCCGGATGCCGTTTGGGCTGAAAAACCCCCCATCGTCTTTTCAAAGGATGATGAATGAGGTGCTTGCAGAGTATATAAACAAAATTTGCCTAGTATATTCCCTTCAGGAACACATAGACTCACTTAACAAAATTTTTAAAAAATCATTCAGTTTAATTGCAAGGTGCAAATTTATAAATGCAGTTTTTTTAAACGCGAAACTCAATATTTAGGTCACATCTTTTTTAATAAATGTATACAGCTCAACCCAAATAAAATACAGACAATAGTTGATTTTACAATACCCCGTTCTTCTAAGCAAATAAAATCTTTCTTGGGAGTAACTGGATTTTACAGAAAATTCATTAACGACTACTCAAAGGTAGCCCTTCCAATGACTAAATTCCTCAAAAAAGGTTACAAAATTAACATTAATAATAGGTATTACTTCGAGTCCGTTAATAAACTCAAAGAGCTCGTATGTACCTGCCCTATTTTGGCTTTTCCAAGCTTTGAAAAACTTTTTACACTGACAACCGATGCCAGCAACGCAGCACTAGGTGCAGTTCTTTAACAAAACAACCATCCTATCTGGTTCGCCTCAATAACCCTTAATCAGCATGAAACACATTATAGTACCATAGAAAAAGAACTCTTGTCAATAGTTTGGGCAACAAAACATTTTCGGCCATATTTGTAAGGCCGTAAGTTCTAAATAAAAACAGATCATCGACCACTGGTATAACCGGTATAATTAGCTTCACTTAAGAAACATAATTCCATATTACAGAGTTGGAAAAATTAAGGGAAAATAACGTTGCCGATATAGAAAATACAGAAATACGATCTGATGTAGCTACGATACACAGTGGTAGAGAAAATCTTAATGACCACATATATATAACAGAGACCCCTTTAAAAATCTATAAAAATCAATTAGTCAGTCAATCGTGTGGTTCATGCTCATACAAAACAAAGTTTTTATACAAAAAGAAAAGAAGATCCATTATTTCTTTATACCAGCATGATGAACAGTATGTGCTTAAGATTCTAAGAGAACTATTCCCAGTTAAGGGAACAGTAGGATTTTTTGTGAAAATGATGATAATTTTACAAGGTTTCAAAACACAATAGTCAAATATTTCTCAAATTCACCAAATATGAAATTACTTAGGTACACAAATTTTTTGAAGGACATCATTTGCCTTGAAAAGTTGATGGATTTGATAGAAAAAACTCACCTGGATAAGAATCAGAGGTATTGAAGAAACATTCTTAGATATAAAATATATTACCCGAACCTTAGACTGGATGTTTATAAATTCATCAATAATTGTATATTATGTAATTTGTGTAAGAACGACAGAAAGCCCATCACACCCAAAATAATGATTACTGAAACCCCTGATAAACCTGATGGTTTTAAAACAAATATAGCATGTTCTTGACTTACATCGACAAATTAACACAACATATTTCTATTCACCCGGTTACCGACAGAAATTCTGTAACTATAGTTTACCTTTTAAAAGAAAGATTTTCGATTTTATCAAAACCAAAAAAAAAATTATAGCTGACAACGAGCTTAATACAGCTTACATAATCAATTTCTTTAATAAAGAAAACACACTTTATCATTTCACATCCCATAAAACTCATACAGGTAATTCCATAATAGAAAGATTTCATTCAACACTTAATGAACATATTCGACTTCTTAAACTAAATCATGAAAATGTGGATATAGACCACAAAACTGTAGCTTTGAGCGCAACTGAAATGTATAATAATACTGTCCCTTCCATAACCAAGTATAAGTCAAATGACCTTCTATATTCTTATCTAAGTGAAACAGATTGGGATAATTTAGAGAAAAGAATTCTAGACTCAAAGACAAAACAAATCAACAAATTAAACTTGAAAATAAACGATCCTCAAGACTATGGTAACCAATAGCTTGTTAAAAACTTAGGTTTCGTTCTCTGCGGTGCGGTGGTTGTTTTGTTCTCTTCCCGAGAACAAAAAAAAAAAAATACGAACAAAAAAGCCTTAAAAAAATGAGATTTTATCTGCCATGGGAAGAGTGAAGAACATTGCATTTTTACTTGCGATTATAGGTACTATAAGGCAAGTTATGCATTCGCCGAAAAAAAAGTTGTGAGATAACAATCAAACGTGACATTACGATGATAGCGAGGACGAAAAAAGGTGGTCTAAAAATTCTGTCCGTCTGTATGTCTGTCTGTAAGTCTGTCAGTCTGTCAGTCTGTCAGTCTGTCAGTCTGTCAGTCTGTCAGTCTGTCAGTCTGTCAGTCTGTCAGTCTGTCAGTCTGTCAGTCTGTCAGTCTGTCAGTCTGTCAGTCTGTCAGTCTGTCAGTCTGTCAGTCTGTCAGTCTGTCAGTCTGTCAGTCTGTCAGTCTGTCAGTCTGTCAGTCTGTCAGTCTGTCAGTCTGTCAGTCTGTCAGTCTGTCAGTCTGTCAGTCTGTCAGTCTGTCAGTCTGTCAGTCTGTCAGTCTGTCAGTCTGTCAGTCTGTCAGTCTGTCAGTCTGTCAGTCTGTCAGTCTGTCAGTCTGTCAGTCTGTCAGTCTGTCAGTCTGTCAGTCTGTCAGTCTGTCAGTCTGTCAGTCTGTCAGTCTGTCAGTCTGTCAGTCTGTCAGTCTGTCAGTCTGTCAGTCTGTCAGTCTGTCAGTCTGTCAGTCTGTCAGTCTGTCAGTCTGTCAGTCTGTCAGTCTGTCAGTCTGTCAGTCTGTCAGTCTGTCAGTCTGTCAGTCTGTCAGTCTGTCAGTCTGTCAGTCTGTCAGTCTGTCAGTCTGTCAGTCTGTCAGTCTGTCAGTCTGTCAGTCTGTCAGTCTGTCAGTCTGTCAGTCTGTCAGTCTGTCAGTCTGTCAGTCTGTCAGTCTGTCAGTCTGTCAGGTCTGTCAGTCTGTCAGTCTGTCAGTCTGTCAGTCTGTCAGTCTGTCAGTCTGTCAGTCTGTCAGCTGTCAGTTCTGTCAGTCTGTCAGTCTGTCAGTCTGTCAGTCTGTCAGTCTGTCAGTCTGTCAGTCTGTCAGTCTGTCAGTCTGTCAGTCTGTCAGTCTGTCAGTGTCAGTCTGTCAGTCTGTCAGTCTGTCAGTCTGTCAGTCTGTCAGTCTGTCAGTCTGTCAGTCTGTCAGTCTGTCAGTCTGTCAGTCTGTCAGTCTGTCAGTCTGTCAGTCTGTCAGTCTGTCAGTCTGTCAGTCTGTCAGTCTGTCAGTCTGTCAGTCTGTCAGTCTGTCAGTCTGTCAGTCTGTCAGTCTGTCAGTCTGTCAGTCTGTCAGTCTGTCAGTCTGTCAGTCTGTCAGTCTGTCAGTCTGTCAGTCTGTCAGTCTGTCAGTCTGTCAGTCTGTCAGTCTGTCAGTCTGTCAGTCTGTCAGTCTGTCAGTCTGTCAGTCTGTCAGTCTGTCAGTCTGTCAGTCTGTCAGTCTGTCAGTCTGTCAGTCTGTCAGTCTGTCAGTCTGTCAGTCTGTCAGTCTGTCAGTCTGTCAGTCTGTCAGTCTGTCAGTCTGTCAGTCTGTCAGTCTGTCAGTCTGTCAGTCTGTCAGTCTGTCAGTCTGTCAGTCCTGTCAGTCTGTCAGTCTGTCAGTCTGTCAGTCTGTCAGTCTGTCAGTCTGTCAGTCTGTCAGTCTGTCAGTCTGTCAGTCTGTCAGTCTGTCAGTCTGTCAGTCTGTCAGTCTGTCAGTCTGTCAGTCTGTCAGTCTGTCAGTCTGTCAGTCTGTCAGTCTGTCAGTCTGTCAGTCTGTCAGTCTGTCAGTCTGTCAGTCTGTCAGTCTGTCAGTCTGTCAGTCTGTCAGTCTGTCAGTCTGTCAGTCTGTCAGTCTGTCAGTCTGTCAGTCTGTCAGTCTGTCAGTCTGTCAGTCTGTCAGTCTGTCAGTCTGTCAGTCTGTCAGTCTGTCAGTCTGTCAGTCTGTCAGTCTGTCAGTCTGTCAGTCTGTCAGTCTGTCAGTCTGTCAGTCGTCTGTCAGTCTGTCAGTCTGTCAGTCTGTCAGTCTGTCAGTCTGTCAGTCTGTCAGTCTGTCAGTCTGTCAGTCTGTCAGTCTGTCAGTCTGTCAGTCTGTCAGTCTGTCAGTCTGTCAGTCTGTCAGTCTGTCAGTCTGTCAGTCTGTCAGTCTGTCAGTCTGTCAGTCTGTCAGTCTGTCAGTCTGTCAGTCTGTCAGTCTGTCAGTCTGTCAGTCTGTCAGTCTGTCAGTCTGTCAGTCTGTCAGTCTGTCAGTCTGTCAGTCTGTCAGTCTGTCAGTCTGTCAGTCTGTCAGTCTGTCAGTCTGTCAGTCTGTCAGTCTGTCAGTCTGTCAGTCTGTCAGTCTGTCAGTCTGTCAGTCTGTCAGTCTGTCAGTCTGTCAGTCTGTCAGTCTGTCAGTCTGTCAGTCTGTCAGTCTGTCAGTCTGTCAGTCTGTCAGTCTGTCAGTCTGTCAGTCTGTCAGTCTGTCAGTCTGTCAGTCTGTCAGTCTGTCAGTCTGTCAGTCTGTCAGTCTGTCAGTCTGTCAGTCTGTCAGTCTGTCAGTCTGTCAGTCTGTCAGTCTGTCAGTCTGTCAGTCTGTCAGTCTGTCAGTCTGTCAGTCTGTCAGTCTGTCAGTCTGTCAGTCTGTCAGTCTGTCAGTCTGTCAGTCTGTCAGTCTGTCAGTCTGTCAGTCTGTCAGTCTGTCAGTCTGTCAGTCTGTCAGTCTGTCAGTCTGTCAGTCTGTCAGTCTGTCAGTCTGCAGTCTCAGTCTGTCAGTCTGTCAGTCTGTCAGTCTGTCAGTCTGTCAGTCTGTCAGTCTGTCAGTCTGTCAGTCTGTCAGTCTGTCAGTCTGTCAGTCTGTCAGTCTGTCAGTCTGTCAGTCTGTCAGTCTGTCAGTCTGTCAGTCTGTCAGTCTGTCAGTCTGTCAGTCTGTCAGTCTGTCAGTCTGTCAGTCTGTCAGTCTGTCAGTCTGTCAGTCTGTCAGTCTGTCAGTCTGTCAGTCTGTCAGTCTGTCAGTCTGTCAGTCTGTCCGTCTGTCAGTCTGTCAGTCTGTCAGTCTGTCAGTCTGTCAGTCTGTCAGTCTGTCAGTCTGTCAGTCTGTCAGTCTGTCAGTCTGTCAGTCTGTCAGTCTGTCAGTCTGTCAGTCTGTCAGTCTGTCAGTCTGTCAGTCTGTCATCTGTCAGTCTGTCAGTCTGTCAGTCTGTCAGTCTGTCAGTCTGTCAGTCTGTCAGTCTGTCAGTCTGTCAGTCTGTCAGTCTGTCAGTCTGTCAGTCTGTCAGTCTGTCAGTCTGTCAGTCTGTCAGTCTGTCAGTCTGTCAGTCTGTCAGTCTGTCAGTCTGTCAGTCTGTCAGTCTGTCAGTCTGTCAGTCTGTCAGTCTGTCAGTCTGTCAGTCTGTCAGTCTGTCAGTCTGTCAGTCTGTCAGTCTGTCAGTCTGTCAGTCTGTCAGTCTGTCAGTCTGTCTGTCAGTCTGTCACTGTCAGTCTGTCAGTCTGTCAGTCTGTCAGTCTGTCAGTCTGTCAGTCTGTCAGTCTGTCAGTCTGTCAGTCTGTCAGTCTGTCAGTCTGTCAGTCTGTCAGTCTGTCAGTCTGTCAGTCTGTCAGTCTGTCAGTCTGTCAGTCTGTCAGTCTGTCAGTCTGTCAGTCTGTCAGTCAGTCTGTCAGTCTGTCAGTCTGTCAGTCTGTCAGTCTGTCAGTCTGTCAGTCTGTCAGTCTGTCAGTCTGTCAGTCTGTCAGTCTGTCAGTCTGTCAGTCTGTCAGTCTGTCAGTCTGTCAGTCTGTCAGTCTGTCAGTCTGTCAGTCTGTCAGTCTGTCAGTCTGTCAGTCTGTCAGTCTGTCAGTCTGTCAGTCTGTCAGTCTGTCAGTCTGTCAGTCTGTCAGTCTGTCAGTCTGTCAGTCTGTCAGTCTGTCAGTCTGTCAGTCTGTCAGTCTGTCAGTCTGTCAGTCTGTCAGTCTGTCAGTGTCAGTCTGTCAGTCTGTCAGTCTGTCAGTCTGTCAGTCTGTCAGTCTGTCAGTCTGTCAGTCTGTCAGTCTGTCAGTCTGTCAGTCTGTCCAGTCTGTCAGTCTGTCAGTCTGTCAGTCTGTCAGTCTGTCAGTCTGTCAGTCTGTCAGTCTGTCAGTCTGTCAGTCTGTCAGTCTGTCAGTCTGTCAGTCTGTCAGTCTGTCAGTCTGTCAGTCTGTCAGTCTGTCAGTCTGTCAGTCTGTCAGTCTGTCAGTCAGTCTGTCAGTCTGTCAGTCTGTCAGTCTGTCAGTCTGTCAGTCTGTCAGTCTGTCAGTCTGCAGTCTGTCAGTCTGTCAGTCTGTCAGTCTGTCAGTCTGTCAGTCTGTCAGTCTGTCAGTCTGTCAGTCTGTCAGTCTGCAGTCGTCAGTCTGTCAGTCTGTCAGTCTGTCAGTCTGTCAGTCTGTCAGTCTGTCAGTCTGTCAGCTGTCAGTCTGTCAGTCTGTCAGTCTGTCAGTCTGTCAGTCTGTCAGTCTGTCAGTCTGTCAGTCTGTCAGTCTGTCAGTCTGTCAGTCTGTCAGTCTGTCAGTCTGTCAGTCTGTCAGTCTGTCAGTCTGTCAGTCTGTCAGTCTGTCAGTCTGTCAGTCTGTCAGTCTGTCAGTCTGTCAGTCTGTCAGTCTGTCAGTCTGTCAGTCTGTCAGTCTGTCAGTCTGTCAGTCTGTCAGTCTGTCAGTCTGTCAGTCTGTCAGTCTGTCAGTCTGTCAGTCTGTCAGTCTGTCAGTCTGTCAGTCTGTCAGTCTGTCAGTCTGTCAGTCTGTCAGTCTGTCAGTCTGTCAGTCTGTCAGTCTGTCAGTCTGTCAGTCTGTCAGTCTGTCAGTCTGTCAGTCTGTCAGTCTGTCAGTCTGTCAGTCTGTCAGTCTGTCAGTCTGTCAGTCTGTCAGTCTGTCAGTCTGTCAGTCTGTCAGTCTGTCAGTCTGTCAGTCTGTCAGTCTTCTGTCAGTCTGTCAGTCTGTCAGTCTGTCAGTCTGTCAGTCTGTCAGTCTGTCAGTCTGTCAGTCTGTCAGTCTGTCAGTCTGTCAGTCTGTCAGTCTGTCAGTCTGTCAGTCTGTCAGTCTGTCAGTCTGTCAGTCTGTCAGTCTGTCAGTCTGTCAGTCTGTCAGTCTGTCAGTCTGTCAGTCTGTCAGTCTGTCAGTCTGTCAGTCTGTCAGTCTGTCAGTCTGTCAGTCTGTCAGTCTGTCAGTCTGTCAGTCTGTCAGTCTGTCAGTCTGTCAGTCTGTCAGTCTGTCAGTCTGTCAGTCTGTCAGTCTGTCAGTCTGTCAGTCTGTCAGTCTGTCAGTCGTGTCAGTCTGTCAGTCTGTCAGTCTGTCAGTCTGTCAGTCTGTCAGTCTGTCAGTCTGTCTCAGTCTGTCAGTCTGTCAGTCTGTCAGTCTGTCAGTCTGTCAGTCTGTCAGTCTGTCAGTCTGTCAGTCTGTCAGTCTGTCAGTCTGTCAGTCTGTCAGTCTGTCAGTCTGTCAGTCTGTCAGTCTGTCAGTCTGTCAGTCTGTCAGTCTGTCAGTCTGTCAGTCTGTCAGTCTGTCAGTCTGTCAGTCTGTCAGTCTGTCAGTCTGTCAGTCTGTCAGTCTGTCAGTCTGTCAGTCTGTCAGTCTGTCAGTCTGTCAGTCTGTCAGTCTGTCAGTCTGTCAGTCTGTCAGTCTGTCAGTCTGTCAGTCTGTCAGTCTGTCAGTCTGTCAGTCTGTCAGTCTGTCAGTCTGTCAGTCTGTCAGTCTGTCAGTCTGTCAGTCTGTCAGTCTGTCAGTCTGTCAGTCTGTCAGTCTGTCAGTCTGTCAGTCTGTCAGTCTGTCAGTCTGTCAGTCTGTCAGTCTGTCAGTCTGTCAGTCTGTCAGTCTGTCAGTCTGTCAGTCTGTCAGTCTGTCAGTCTGTCAGTCTGTCAGTCAGTCTGTCAGTCTGTCAGTCTGTCAGTCTGTCAGTCTGTCAGTCTGTCAGTCTGTCAGTCTGTCAGTCTGTCAGTCTGTCAGTCTGTCAGTCTGTCAGTCTGTCAGTCTGTCAGTCTGTCAGTCTGTCAGTCTGTCAGTCTGTCAGTCTGTCAGTCTGTCAGTCTGTCAGTCTGTCAGTCTGTCAGTCTGTCAGTCTGTCAGTCTGTCAGTCTGTCAGTCTGTCAGTCTGTCAGTCTGTCAGTCTGTCAGTCTGTCAGTCTGTCAGTCTGTCAGTCTGTCAGTCTGTCAGTCTGTCAGTCTGTCAGTCTGTCAGTCTGTCAGTTGTCAGTCTGTCAGTCTGTCAGTCTGTCAGTCTGTCAGTCTGTCAGTCTGTCAGTCTGTCAGTCTGTCAGTTGTCAGTCTGTCAGTCTGTCAGTCTGTCAGTCTGTCAGTCTGTCAGTCTGTCAGTCTGTCAGTCTGTCAGTCTGTCAGTCTGTCAGTCTGTCAGTCTGTCAGTCTGTCGTGTCAGTCTGTCGGTCTGTCAGTCTGTCAGTCTGTCAGTCTGTCAGTCTGTCAGTCTGTCAGTCTGTCAGTCTGTCAGTCTGTCAGTCTGTCAGTCTGTCAGTCTGTCAGTCTGTCAGTCTGTCAGTCTGTCAGTCTGTCAGTCTGTCAGTCTGTCAGTCTGTCAGTCTGTCAGTCTGTCAGTCTGTCAGTCTGTCAGTCTGTCAGTCTGTCTGTCTGTCAGTCTGTCAGTCTGTCAGTCTGTCAGTCTGTCAGTCTGTCAGTCTGTCAGTCTGTCAGTCTGTCAGTCTGTCAGTCTGTCAGTCTGTCAGTCTGTCAGTCTGTCAGTCTGTCAGTCTGTCAGTCTGTCAGTCTGTCAGTCTGTCAGTCTGTCAGTCTGTCAGTCTGTCAGTCTGTCAGTCTGTCAGTCTGTCAGTCTGTCAGTCTGTCAGTCTCTGTCAGTCTGTCAGTCTGTCAGTCTGTCAGTCTGTCAGTCTGTCAGTCTGCAGTCTGTCTGTCAGTCTGTCAGTCTGTCAGTCTGTCAGTCTGTCAGTCTGTCAGTCTGTCAGTCTGTCAGTCTGTCAGTCTGTCAGTCTGTCAGTCTGTCAGTCTGTCAGTCTGTCAGTCTGTCAGTCTGTCAGTCTGTCAGTCTGTCAGTCTGTCAGTCTGTCAGTCTGTCAGTCTGTCAGTCTGTCAGTCTGTCAGTCTGTCAGTCTGTCAGTCTGTCAGTCTGTCAGTCTGTCAGTCTGTCAGTCTGTCAGTCTGTCAGTCTGTCAGTCTGTCAGTCTGTCAGTCTGTCAGTCTGTCAGTCTGTCAGTCTCAGTCTGTCAGTCTGTCAGTCTGTCAGTCTGTCAGTCTGTCAGTCTGTCAGTCAGTCTGTCAGTCTCAGTCTGTCAGTCTGTCAGTCTGTCAGTCTGTCAGTCTGTCAGTCTGTCAGTCTGTCAGTCTGTCAGTCTGTCAGTCTGTCAGTCTGTCAGTCTGTCAGTCTGTCAGTCTGTCAGTCTGTCAGTCTGTCAGTCTGTCAGTCTGTCAGTCTGTCAGTCTGTCAGTCTGTCAGTCAGTCAGTCTGTCAGTCTGTCAGTCTGTCAGTCTGTCAGTCTGTCAGTCTGTCAGTCTGTCAGTCTGTCAGTCTGTCCGTTCAGTCTGTCAGTCTGTCAGTCTGTCAGTCTGTCAGTCTGTCAGTCTGTCTGTCAGTCGCTGTCAGTCCTGTCAGTCTGTCAGTCTGTCAGTCTGTCAGTCTGTCAGTCTGTCAGTCTGTCAGTCTGTCAGTCTGTCAGTCTGTCAGTCTGTCAGTCTGTCAGTCTGTCAGTCTGTCAGTCTGTCAGTCTGTCAGTCTGTCAGTCTGTCAGTCTGTCAGTCTGTCAGTCTGTCAGTCTGTCAGTCTGTCAGTCTGTCAGTCTGTCAGTCTGTCAGTCTGTCAGTCTGTCAGTCTGTCAGTCTGTCAGTCTGTCAGTCTGTCAGTCTGTCAGTCTGTCAGTCTGTCAGTCTGTCAGTCTGTCAGTCTGTCAGTCTGTCAGTCTGTCAGTCTGTCAGTCTGTCAGTCTGTCAGTCTGTCAGTCTGTCAGTCTGTCAGTCTGTCAGTCTGTCAGTCCTGTCAGTCTGTCAGTCTGTCAGTCTGTCAGTCTGTCAGTCTGTCAGTCTGTCAGTCTGTCAGTCTGTCAGTCTGTCAGTCTGTCAGTCTGTCAGTCTGTCAGTCTGTCAGTCTGTCAGTCTGTCAGTCTGTCAGTCTGTCAGTCTGTCAGTCTGTCAGTCTGTCAGTCTGTCAGTCTGTCAGTCTGTCAGACTGACAGACTGACAGTCTGTCAGTCTGACAGTCTGTCAGACTGACAGACTGACAGACTGACAGACTCTGTCAGACTGTCAGTCTGTCAGTCTGTCAGTCTGTCAGTCTGTCAGTCTGTCAGTCTGTCAGTCTGTCAGTCTGTCAGTCTGTCAGTCTGTCAGTCTGTCAGTCTGTCAGTCTGTCAGTCTGTCAGTCTGTCAGTCTGTCAGTCTGTCAGTCTGTCAGTCTGTCAGACTCAGTCTCTCAGTCTGTTCAGTCTGTCAGTCTGTCAGTCTGTCAGTCTGTCAGTCTGTCAGTCTGTCAGTCTGTCAGTCTGTCAGTCTGTCAGTCTGTCAGTCTGTCAGTCTGTCAGTCTGTCAGTCTGTCAGTCTGTCAGTCTGTCAGTCTGTCAGTCTGTCAGTCTGTCAGTCTGTCAGTCTGTCAGTCTGTCAGTCTGTCAGTCTGTCAGTCTGTCAGTCTGTCAGTCTGTCAGTCTGTCAGTCTGTCAGTCTGTCAGTCTGTCAGTCTGTCAGTCTGTCAGTCTGTCAGTCTGTCAGTCTGTCAGTCTGTCAGTCTGTCAGTCTGTCAGTCTGTCAGGTCTGTCAGTCTGTCAGTCTGTCAGTCTGTCAGTCTGTCAGTCTGTCAGTCTGTCAGTCTGTCAGTCTGTCAGTCTCTGTCAGTCTGTCAGTCTGTCAGTCTGTCAGTCTGTCAGCTGTCAGTCTGTCAGTCTGTCAGTCTGTCAGTCTGTCAGTCTGTCAGTCTGTCAGTCTGTCAGTCTGTCAGTCTGTCAGTCTGTCAGTCTGTCAGTCTGTCAGTCTGTCAGTCTGTCAGTCTGTCAGTCTGTCAGTCTGTCAGTCTGTCAGTCTGTCAGTCTGTCAGTCTGTCAGTCTGTCAGTCTGTCAGTCTGTCAGTCTGTCAGTCCTGTCAGTCTGTCAGTCTGTCAGTCTGTCAGTCTGTCAGTCTGTCAGTCTGTCAGTCTGTCAGTCTGTCAGTCTGTCAGTCAGTCTGTCAGTCTGTCAGTCTGTCAGTCTGTCAGTCTTGTCAGTCTGTCAGTCTGTCAGTCTGTCAGTCTGTCAGTCTGTCAGTCTGTCAGTCTGTCAGTCTGTCAGTCTGTCAGTCTGTCAGTCTGTCAGTCTGTCAGTCTGTCAGTCTGTCAGTCTGTCAGTCGTCAGTCTGTCAGTCTGTCAGTCTGTCAGTCTGTCAGTCTGTCAGTCTGTCAGTCTGTCAGTCCTGTCAGTCTGTCAGTCTGTCAGTCTTCAGTCTGTCAGTCTGTCAGTCTGTCAGTCTGTCAGTCTGTCAGTCTTCTGTCAGTCTGTCAGTCTGTCAGTCTGTCAGTCTGTCAGTCTGTCAGTCTGTCAGTCTGTCAGTCTGTCAGTCTGTCAGTCTGTCAGTCTGTCAGTCTGTCAGTCTGTCAGTCTGTCAGTCTGTCAGTCTGTCAGTCTGTCAGTCTGTCAGTCTGTCAGTCTGTCAGTCTGTCAGTCTGTCAGTCTGTCAGTCTGTCAGTCTGTCAGTCTGTCAGTCTGTCAGTCTGTCAGTCTGTCAGTCTGTCAGTCTGTCAGTCTGTCAGTCTGTCAGTCTGTCAGTCTGTCAGTCTGTCAGTCTGTCAGTCTGTCAGTCTGTCGTCTGTCAGTCTGTCAGTCTGTCAGTCTGTCAGTCTGTCAGTCTGTCAGTCTGTCAGTCTGTCAGTCTGTCAGTCTGTCATCTGTCAGTCTGTCAGTCTTGTCAGTCTGTCAGTCTGTCAGTCTGTCAGTCTGTCAGTCTGTCAGTCTGTCAGTCTGTCAGTCTGTCAGTCTGTCAGTCTGTCAGTCTGTCAGTCTGTCAGTCTGTCAGTCTGTCAGTCTGTCAGTCAGTCTGTCAGTCTGTCAGTCTGTCAGTCTGTCAGTCTGTCAGTCTGTCAGTCTGTCAGTCTGTCAGTCTGTCAGTCTGTCAGTCTGTCAGTCTGTCAGTCTGTCAGTCTGTCAGTCTGTCAGTCTGTCAGTCTGTCAGTCTGTCAGTCTGTCAGTCTGTCAGTCGTCAGTCCGTCATCTGTCAGTCTGTCAGTCTGTCAGTCTGTCATTCTGTCAGTCTGTCAGTCTGTCGTCTGTCAGTCTGTCAGTCTGTCAGTCTGTCAGTCTGTCAGTCTCAGTCTCAGTCTGTCAGTCTGTCAGTCTGTCATCTGTCAGTCTGTCAGTCTGTCAGTCTGTCAGTCTGTCAGTCTGTCAGTCTGTCAGTCTGTCAGTCTGTCCAGTCTGTCAGTCTGTCAGTCTGTCAGTCTGTCAGTCTGTCAGTCTGTCAGTCTGTCAGTCTGTCAGTCTGTCAGTCTGTCAGTCTGTCAGTCTGTCAGTCTGTCAGTCTGTCAGTCTGTCAGTCTGTCGTCTGTCAGTCTGTCAGTCTGTCAGTCTGTCAGTCTGTCAGTCTGTCAGTCTGTCAGTCTGTCAGTCTGTCAGTCTGTCAGTCTTCAGTCTGTCAGTCTGTCAGTCTGTCAGGTCTGTCTGTCAGTCTGTCAGTCTGTCAGTCTGTCAGTCTGTCAGTCTGTCGTCAGTCTGTCAGTCTGTCAGTCTGTCAGTCTGTCAGTCTGTCGTCTGTCAGTCTGTCAGTCTGTCAGTCTGTCAGTCTGTCAGTCTGTCAGTCTGTCAGTCTGTCAGTCTGTCAGTCTGTCAGTCTGTCAGTCTGTCAGTCTGTCAGTCTGTCAGTCTGTCAGTCTGTCAGTCTGTCAGTCTGTCAGTCTGTCAGTCTGTCAGTCTGTCAGTCTGTCAGTCTGTCAGTCTGTCAGTCTGTCAGTCTGTCAGTCTGTCAGTCTGTCAGTCTGTCAGTCTGTCAGTCTGTCAGTCTGTCAGTCTGTCAGTCTGTCAGTCTGTCAGTCTGTCAGTCTGTCAGTCTGTCAGTCTGTCAGTCTGTCAGTCTGTCAGTCTGTCAGTCTGTCAGTCTGTCAGTCTGTCAGTCTGTCAGTCTGTCAGTCTGTCAGTCTGTCAGTCTGTCAGTCTGTCAGTCTGTCAGTCTGTCAGTCTGTCAGTCTGTCAGTCTGTCAGTCTGTCAGTCTGTCAGTCTGTCAGTCTGTCAGTCTGTCAGTCTGTCAGTCTGTCAGTCTGTCAGTCTGTCAGTCTGTCAGTCTGTCAGTCTGTCAGTCTGTCAGTCTGTCAGTCTGTCAGTCTGTCAGTCTGTCAGTCTGTCAGTCTGTCAGTCTGTCAGTCTGTCAGTCTGTCAGTCTGTCAGTCTGTCAGTCTGTCAGTCTGTCAGTCTGTCAGTCTGTCAGTCTGTCAGTCTGTCAGTCTGTCAGTCTGTCAGTCTGTCAGTCTGTCAGTCTGTCAGTCTGTCAGTCTGTCAGTCTGTCAGTCTGTCAGTCTGTCAGTCTGTCAGTCTGTCAGTCTGTCAGTCTGTCAGTCTGTCAGTCTGTCAGTCTGTCAGTCTGTCAGTCTGTCAGTCTGTCAGTCTGTCAGTCTGTCAGTCTGTCAGTCTGTCAGTCTGTCAGTCTGTCAGTCTGTCAGTCTGTCAGTCTGTCAGTCTGTCAGTCTGTCAGTCTGTCAGTCTGTCAGTCTGTCAGTCTGTCAGTCTGTCAGTCTGTCAGTCTGTCAGTCTGTCAGTCTGTCAGTCTGTCAGTCTGTCAGTCTGTCAGTCTGTCAGTCTGTCAGTCTGTCAGTCTGTCAGTCTGTCAGTCTGTCAGTCTGTCAGTCTGTCAGTCTGTCAGTCTGTCAGTCTGTCAGTCTGTCAGTCTGTCAGTCTGTCAGTCTGTCAGTCTGTCAGTCTGTCAGTCTGTCAGTCTGTCAGTCTGTCAGTCTGTCAGTCTGTCAGTCTGTCAGTCTGTCAGTCTGTCAGTCTGTCAGTCTGTCAGTCTGTCAGTCTGTCAGTCTGTCAGTCTGTCAGTCTGTCAGTCTGTCAGTCTGTCAGTCTGTCAGTCTGTCAGTCTGTCAGTCTGTCAGTCTGTCAGTCTGTCAGTCTGTCAGTCTGTCAGTCTGTCAGTCTGTCAGTCTGTCAGTCTGTCAGTCTGTCAGTCTGTCAGTCTGTCAGTCTGTCAGTCTGTCAGTCTGTCAGTCTGTCAGTCTGTCAGTCTGTCAGTCTGTCAGTCTGTCAGTCTGTCAGTCTGTCAGTCTGTCAGTCTGTCAGTCTGTCAGTCTGTCAGTCTGTCAGTCTGTCAGTCTGTCAGTCTGTCAGTCTGTCAGTCTGTCAGTCTGTCAGTCTGTCAGTCTGTCAGTCTGTCAGTCTGTCAGTCTGTCAGTCTGTCAGTCTGTCAGTCTGTCAGTCTGTCAGTCTGTCAGTCTGTCAGTCTGTCAGTCTGTCAGTCTGTCAGTCTGTCAGTCTGTCAGTCTGTCAGTCTGTCAGTCTGTCAGTCTGTCAGTCTGTCAGTCTGTCAGTCTGTCAGTCTGTCAGTCTGTCAGTCTGTCAGTCTGTCAGTCTGTCAGTCTGTCAGTCTGTCAGTCTGTCAGTCTGTCAGTCTGTCAGTCTGTCAGTCTGTCAGTCTGTCAGTCTGTCAGTCTGTCAGTCTGTCAGTCTGTCAGTCTGTCAGTCTGTCAGTCTGTCAGTCTGTCAGTCTGTCAGTCTGTCAGTCTGTCAGTCTGTCAGTCTGTCAGTCTGTCAGTCTGTCAGTCTGTCAGTCTGTCAGTCTGTCAGTCTGTCAGTCTGTCAGTCTGTCAGTCTGTCAGTCTGTCAGTCTGTCAGTCTGTCAGTCTGTCAGTCTGTCAGTCTGTCAGTCTGTCAGTCTGTCAGTCTGTCTAGTCAGTCTGTCAGTCTGTCAGTCTGTCAGTCTGTCAGTCTGTCAGTCTGTCAGTCTGTCAGTCTGTCAGTCTGTCAGTCTGTCAGTCTGTCAGTCTGTCAGTCTGTCAGTCTGTCAGTCTGTCAGTCTGTCAGTCTGTCAGTCTGTCAGTCTGTCAGTCTGTCAGTCTGTCAGTCTGTCAGTCTGTCAGTCTGTCAGTCTGTCAGTCTGTCAGTCTGTCAGTCTGTCAGTCTGTCAGTCTGTCAGTCTGTCAGTCTGTCAGTCTGTCAGTCTGTCAGTCTGTCAGTCTGTCAGTCTGTCAGTCTGTCAGTCTGTCAGTCTGTCAGTCTGTCAGTCTGTCAGTCTGTCAGTCTGTCAGTCTGTCAGTCTGTCAGTCTGTCAGTCTGTCAGTCTGTCAGTCTGTCAGTCTGTCAGTCTGTCAGTCTGTCAGTCTGTCAGTCTGTCAGTCTGTCAGTCTGTCAGTCTGTCAGTCTGTCAGTCTGTCAGTCTGTCAGTCTGTCAGTCTGTCAGTCTGTCAGTCTGTCAGTCTGTCAGTCTGTCAGTCTGTCAGTCTGTCAGTCTGTCAGTCTGTCAGTCTGTCAGTCTGTCAGTCTGTCAGTCTGTCAGTCTGTCAGTCTGTCAGTCTGTCAGTCTGTCAGTCTGTCAGTCTGTCAGTCTGTCAGTCTGTCAGTCTGTCAGTCTGTCAGTCTGTCAGTCTGTCAGTCTGTCAGTCTGTCAGTCTGTCAGTCTGTCAGTCTGTCAGTCTGTCAGTCTGTCAGTCTGTCAGTCTGTCAGTCTGTCAGTCTGTCAGTCTGTCAGTCTGTCAGTCTGTCAGTCTGTCAGTCTGTCAGTCTGTCAGTCTGTCAGTCTGTCAGTCTGTCAGTCTGTCAGTCTGTCAGTCTGTCAGTCTGTCAGTCTGTCAGTCTGTCAGTCTGTCAGTCTGTCAGTCTGTCAGTCTGTCAGTCTGTCAGTCTGTCAGTCTGTCAGTCTGTCAGTCTGTCAGTCTGTCAGTCTGTCAGTCTGTCAGTCTGTCAGTCTGTCAGTCTGTCAGTCTGTCAGTCTGTCAGTCTGTCAGTCTGTCAGTCTGTCAGTCTGTCAGTCTGTCAGTCTGTCAGTCTGTCAGTCTGTCAGTCTGTCAGTCTGTCAGTCTGTCAGTCTGTCAGTCTGTCAGTCTGTCAGTCTGTCAGTCTGTCAGTCTGTCAGTCTGTCAGTCTGTCAGTCTGTCAGTCTGTCAGTCTGTCAGTCTGTCAGTCTGTCAGTCTGTCAGTCTGTCAGTCTGTCAGTCTGTCAGTCTGTCAGTCTGTCAGTCTGTCAGTCTGTCAGTCTGTCAGTCTGTCAGTCTGTCAGTCTGTCAGTCTGTCAGTCTGTCAGTCTGTCAGTCTGTCAGTCTGTCAGTCTGTCAGTCTGTCAGTCTGTCAGTCTGTCAGTCTGTCAGTCTGTCAGTCTGTCAGTCTGTCAGTCTGTCAGTCTGTCAGTCTGTCAGTCTGTCAGTCTGTCAGTCTGTCAGTCTGTCAGTCTGTCAGTCTGTCAGTCTGTCAGTCTGTCAGTCTGTCAGTCTGTCAGTCTGTCAGTCTGTCAGTCTGTCAGTCTGTCAGTCTGTCAGTCTGTCAGTCTGTCAGTCTGTCAGTCTGTCAGTCTGTCAGTCTGTCAGTCTGTCAGTCTGTCAGTCTGTCAGTCTGTCAGTCTGTCAGTCTGTCAGTCTGTCAGTCTGTCAGTCTGTCAGTCTGTCAGTCTGTCAGTCTGTCAGTCTGTCAGTCTGTCAGTCTGTCAGTCTGTCAGTCTGTCAGTCTGTCAGTCTGTCAGTCTGTCAGTCTGTCAGTCTGTCAGTCTGTCAGTCTGTCAGTCTGTCAGTCTGTCAGTCTGTCAGTCTGTCAGTCTGTCAGTCTGTCAGTCTGTCAGTCTGTCAGTCTGTCAGTCTGTCAGTCTGTCAGTCTGTCAGTCTGTCAGTCTGTCAGTCTGTCAGTCTGTCAGTCTGTCAGTCTGTCAGTCTGTCAGTCTGTCAGTCTGTCAGTCTGTCAGTCTGTCAGTCTGTCAGTCTGTCAGTCTGTCAGTCTGTCAGTCTGTCAGTCTGTCAGTCTGTCAGTCTGTCAGTCTGTCAGTCTGTCAGTCTGTCAGTCTGTCAGTCTGTCAGTCTGTCAGTCTGTCAGTCTGTCAGTCTGTCAGTCTGTCAGTCTGTCAGTCTGTCAGTCTGTCAGTCTGTCAGTCTGTCAGTCTGTCAGTCTGTCAGTCTGTCAGTCTGTCAGTCTGTCAGTCTGTCAGTCTGTCAGTCTGTCAGTCTGTCAGTCTGTCAGTCTGTCAGTCTGTCAGTCTGTCAGTCTGTCAGTCTGTCAGTCTGTCAGTCTGTCAGTCTGTCAGTCTGTCAGTCTGTCAGTCTGTCAGTCTGTCAGTCTGTCAGTCTGTCAGTCTGTCAGTCTGTCAGTCTGTCAGTCTGTCAGTCTGTCAGTCTGTCAGTCTGTCAGTCTGTCAGTCTGTCAGTCTGTCAGTCTGTCAGTCTGTCAGTCTGTCAGTCTGTCAGTCTGTCAGTCTGTCAGTCTGTCAGTCTGTCAGTCTGTCAGTCTGTCAGTCTGTCAGTCTGTCAGTCTGTCAGTCTGTCAGTCTGTCAGTCTGTCAGTCTGTCAGTCTGTCAGTCTGTCAGTCTGTCAGTCTGTCAGTCTGTCAGTCTGTCAGTCTGTCAGTCTGTCAGTCTGTCAGTCTGTCAGTCTGTCAGTCTGTCAGTCTG